>BOPN01001733.1:127672-145172 GCA_017312705.2 Penaeus japonicus | reverse complement strand
GACAATAAGGAATATCAATTGGAAACAGTGTTATATGCATGAAAAATCCTTCTCAAATCTCATTCCACCTCTTCCCTCCTTTCCTCTTTTTCTCTTCCTTCATTCACCCCTTCCCTCTACCCCTTTCCCTCTCTCTCTTTCTTTTTTCTCTCTTTCTCTCTCTTTCTCTCTCTTTCTCTCTTTCTCTCTCTTTCTCCCTCTTTCTCCCTCTTTCTCCCTCATTCACCCTCTCTTATTCTTTCTTTCTCTCTCTCTCTCTCTCTCTCTCTCTCTCTCTCTCTCTCTCTCTCTCTCTCTCTCTCTCTCTCTCTCTCTCTCTCTCTCTCTCTCTCTCTCTCTCTCTCTCTCTCTCTCTCTCTCTCTCTCTCTCTCTCTCTCTCTCTCTCTCTCTCTCTCTCTCTCTCTCTCTCTCTCTCTCTCTCTCTCTCTCTCTCTTTCTCTCTCTCTTTCTCACCCCTACCTTTTCAACGTTCCTCCTACCCTCTTCCTCCCTCTCTCCCTCTCTCTTACCATCCCACCTCCCTTCTTCTCTTCCTCCCTCCCTCCCTCCCTCCCTCCCCTCCCTCCCCTGCCAGGTACCTAGTCTTCCACCTGCAGATCGGCTCTCCCGAAGCAGGGGGGAGATGTCGTCAGGCTGTGGTCCCCCGAGACAACGTGATTCTCGAACATTCTCCCGACAACGGCCAGAGCTGGGAGTTGTTGCAACAGTTCGAGGCTACGGAGACAAATAAGAGGTGGGCGTGGTTTAGTTATCGGTTGATTGTTATTGTTGCTATGATTATTGTTATTGTTGATTTATTTTTACTATCATTACCGTTGTTATTATTATTTGTGTTATTGTTATTATTACCATTATCATCATCATCATCATCATTATCATTATTATTATCATTATTTTCATCATCATCATCATCATTTTCATGATCATCATGGTCAAATGCTGATAATATTGTTATGATATTGAATATTAATTAATGAAAGTCTACGGGAACACACTCAGCATTTCGATATCATGAGGGTCACATGTTATCATTAAAATCATTTTATTTTACTTTTTTATTGCCATTCTATTATCATTACTTAAGCTTATAAACATTATGTTCATTATAAAATCAACCATCGCTCTCATCATAATTTTTTCCTTCCTTCCCACTTTCATCACCGTTTTCCTCTCCCACTTTTCTCACTCTCCTTCCTCCTTTCTCCACCGTTTCCCCCACCCTTCCCCCTCCCTCCTCCCTCCTCCTCTCTTCTTCCTCCTCCCTCCTCCTTCCTCCTTTCCCCACCGTTTCCCCCTCCCCCACCTCCTCTTTTCTCCATTCTCCCTCTTTCCTCTCTTCCTTCACCCTCCTCCCTCCCTCCTTCCCTCCCTCCCTCCCTCCCTCCCTCCCTCCCTCCGTCCCTCCGTCCCTCTCTCCCTCCCTACCTCCCTCCTCCCTCCCTCCCTCCCTCCGTCCCTCTCTCCCTCCCTCCCTCCCTCCTCCCTCCCTCCCTCCCTCCCTCCCTCCCTCCCTCCCTCCCTCCCTCCCTCCATCTTCCGTCCCTCCCTCCCTCCCTCCCTCCCTCCCTCCCTCCCTCCCTCCATCTTCCGTCCGTCCCTCCCTCCCTCCCTCCCTCTCTCTCTCCCTCCCTCCCTACCTCCCTCCTCTCGCCCTCCCTTCTCCCTCCCTCCCTCTCTCCCTCTCTCCCTCCCTCCCTCCCTCCCTCCCTCCCTCCTCCCTCCTCCTTCCTCCCTCCTCCCCCTCCTTTCTCCCTCCCTCCTCCATCCCCCCCCTCCACTGTCTACCCCTTTCTCCTCCTCCCTGCGTCCCATCCCTCCCTTCCTCCCTCCCTCCCTCCCTCCCTCCTTCCCCCTCCAGACGCGAGCCGTTCTTCATCCCGCTACCCGACGCCGCACGTACTCGCCAGACCCGCTTCCGGTGGTGGCAGGGCTATGAGGCTATGAGGATGATGTCCGACGCGCCTTATGCGGGTATGTGGTTATGGGGGAATGCGGGTATGTGGTTATTTGGTTATGTGGGTATGGGGTTATGTGGGTATGGGGTTATGTGGTTATGTGGTTAAGTGGGTATGTGGTTATGCGGGTTTGTGGTTATACGGGTTTGTGGTTATGCGGGTTTGTGGTTATACGGGTATGTGGTTATGCTGGTATGTGGTTATGTGGGTATGTGGTTAATTAAGCGGGTATGTGGTTATGTGGGTATGTACGTAGGAGCGGGGAGAAAGATGGTGGTGTTTAGATGATTTAGAATTAGACGGGTGATTAACAGGGAATGATTCGAGTTCGTAATTAGTCTTGATTTAGAAGGACATTTAGATTTAGATTTAGAAGGATAATTAGACCTAGATTGAGAGGGGATACTTTGACTTAGATTTAGAGGGATAATTAGGCATAGATTTAGAAGGAAATTTACAGTATACTTAGGAGGACTGTTATATGGAGGAGTATTTAGATATTTATTGATGTTTAGATAAAATTAGATTTAGATGGGAATTTAGATTTAGATTTTAATCTATGTAGATATAGATTTAGATATGGGTTGATAGCGATAGGTAATAGATACAGTGATGTAGATTTAGATATGGAAATATTTAGATGTGGATTTTGATATAGATAGATATAGATAAAGATTGTAATCGAAGGATGTAAATTTAGATGCAGGTACTTTGATGTAGATTTTGATATGGATATAGAAAAATATATAGATTTAGAAACAAAAAAAATAGTTATACAGTATGTATATTGATAAAGATTCGGATACAGTGGTTTAGGTTTAGGCAAATATGACTTTAGATTTAGACATAGATCGACATAGTTTAGACATAGTTAAACTAACAGTGCCGACCTGTAACATTGATACAGATTTTGATAAAGACAGATATGAATATATATCTATATAGATCGATAGAAATACTTACATATATAGAGAGACATGCAGATTTCAGATATATATAGACAAACAAACAGTGCCGACCTATAACGACCTACCCCCACCCCCACCCCTCCTGCAGAAGATCAAGCGGAGTGGCACTTGGACAACGTGATGGTGAAGGCCAACGAGAGCCTGCCCGCCAGCCTGTACGACGACTTCGGGGGCAACACGACCTCGCACGACCCCTGGTTCCTGAGGGCGGGAGCCTCGACCTCCCCTGCGTGTGGGAGGGACGACGACCCTGTCTTGCTCTTCTCCGGACAGACTGGTGGGTTGTGGGATGTGTGGGTTATGTGTGTGTGGGGGGGGGGGGTGTCGATAGCGGGAAACACACACAAAACAATAGTAAGTAAAGATTATTAATTAGATGAACAGAGTTCATAGCGACAAATGTAGAAGAAAGATATGAATGAGACTAAATATCTAAACACTCAAGAGATGTATTTGACGCGTTTCGACGGAGGTCTTTCTCAAAAATACATGTATTTTTGAGAAAGACCTCCGTCGAAACGCGTCAAGTACATCTCTTGCGTGTTTAGATATTCAGTCTCATTCATATCTTTCTTTTATATTAATAAGATATTGATTCATTCCACGTTTCAAAATCAAAGTGATAGCACACTAAATTAAAGAATAAAAGGCACAGCACACGCCTAGTTTTATAGAATTATAGAAAAAAGAATCCTTCTTGTGGAATAAGAAAATATAAAGTAGAGTAACGATGAGAATATTTTAGAAATTGAGATCATCTCACGAGTTCAACAAATAAGACGAAAGTAACGAAAATAAAAGCTATCCTTTGGCTAGCCTGCCCTCAGTTTCGCTCAGAAACAAAAGATTGAAATGAAAAGATACATTAAATAGAAAAAACGACCAAAATACTCATCAGTTAAATACCATAGTCTCCCCTTACTAAAAAAAAAGTAATATAACAAAACTTCTCCTTTGCCTACTCAGCCCAAAAGCGCAGAAACGAAACATGAAATAGACTAACAATAAAAACAATTTTGAGTTATATTAACATCCTAAACTTTGAGTTATATTAACATCTCCTTGGCCTCCTCAGCTCACAAGTTCGCCGAGACATGGGACTTCGAGGCGAGCGGGGCGAGTGTGATCCAGTTCGACGTCAAGATCGGCTGCAACGGCTTCGCTCCCAACACGCAGGTGGATCTCCAGTACTCCATTGACCACGGCAAGACCTGGCAGCTGGTGCGCGAGCTGTGTGCTCCCCCGCAGGTGGATTGCGGGGCGTTCCACCTGCCCACGACCTTCAGTTCCACCACCAGTGGGGACTGGACGAGGGTTACTACCACTCTGCCTGAAAGAGCTTAGTGAGGATGCTTGGTTTTTACTTTTTTTCCCATGATTTTTGTTGTAGTTTTTATCGTTATCATCATTTAAAAATGAGAACCCATGCGAGAACCCCGTATGGCCTTTATCTTTTTAATTTTGGCTTATTTAGTAGCTTCTGAAGTATGGAGATGCTTTGACTGGTATTAAACTAAACGCGAAAAATATACCACCAAGAAAAACGAATACGGACCGCACCTATATCTTCCAAGTCATAAACATCCTTTTTATTTTCGCTCAATCTCTCTTCCTCTTTGACTTTAGTGGAGAGAGGACCCGCATACGCCTGGTGGAGTCGGAGCAAGAAGGGCGCGGCGGGAGGGACGTCTCGTGGGCGGTCGACAACCTCTTCGTAGGAGACACGTGCCCTTGGATGTGCTCTGGCCATGGCTACTGCCTCGATGGGACGTGTCGGTGAGTGTCTGCCGCGTCGCCTTCACTTAGATTGAGCATTTTTATTGTTATTTAGTTTTGTTATGGTTACGTTTTATTTTTTTGTTGTGATTATTATTGTTATCATTATTTGTTTATCATTATTTTTTTTCTGTCTATTCAATTTTAGTTTAAGTTACTTTTGTTAGTGGTGTGCGTGGTTCTTTTTGCTTTATGTGATCGAGGGGGTATGATGAGTTAGTTACACAATTTAAGGAATAACTGGCTTATATTTTTAAGAAAAAAATGCAGTGCGAAAGTGATCCGCTTCCGCGAAAAATGACCATAACGGAAGGGTTCATTAAGACTTGAAGATTAATATAAATAGCTGTTGGATGCTTTCTGGCCATGGGTATTGTCTGAATGGGGAATGTGTCTGTTTTACTTCCTTATTGTCATTATTTCATCGTTATCGTATTTACTTATTTTGTTATTTGTTCATATTTGTTCAAAAGAAATAAGAGATCAAAGCTCTTTATGAACATGAGGCAGGTCATCGTATTTGAAAACGGGCGATGTATCCCCTAGAGTTTAACCGTAGAATAGGTGTTTGCTAATTTTGAATTCGGTAGAATTGATTGATATAATGTATAATGATGCAAATCTTCATAAATTATTCACAATGAATGTATATATCATATAAGAACATCCTTGAGAGTTTGTGAATATCCTATCCATTAAACCACAGAGTAAGCATGCCCTCCAGGACATATCCAAATAGACCGTAAACACAAACACAAATAGCCTTCCCAGATGACCTGACCTTACCTAACCCTACCAGGTGTGACGAGGATTACTTCGGAGCCTTCTGCGTGCCCGCGAGAGTCCTTCCCTGTGAGCTGCTCGACACCTTTGACCGCATGAACCTTGACACCGCCCTGTGGCACTCCTCGCAGGGGGCGGAGGTGTCGCAACGGTGCCACGTCTTGGTGTCAAAAACGGCGTTGGTTTTCTTCAAGGTGGGTTGCTTTTCTTGAAGGGGTTAGTTGTTTGTACTGTTATTGTTGTCCTTGTTATTGTTATTTCTGTTGTTATTATTTTTACAGTTATTGAAGTTATTGTTACTGTTGTCGTTGTTATTGTTGTTGTTAATGTTATTTTACTGTTATCGTTATTACTGTTATTGTTATTATTGTTATTTCTTATATACAAGATGATAAATTACATGAATAGCATGAGAGAAAAGTATGATATGTTCACCATACATCATTTCTATAGAATGATATTCCTCATGGTACGGCGTACAGCAAGGCATCGCCATAGACTTGAAAGGATGTACGTTCCAATCACAACCACTCCATTACCTAAAAGAGAAAAAAAACATGATGTCACGTTCTCCGTTAGATCCCCCCCCCCCCTCCAAAAAAAAAAAAAAAAAAAAAAAAAAAAAAAAATATATATATATATATATATAATAATGATAATAAAAAAATGATAATAATGATAATAATAATTAAAAAAAATAATAATAATAAAAGTTATGATGCCCTTTCAACACGCCACAGAATCTAAAAAATACCGATAGATCATCATAGTTCATCATCACCACTACCAAATAGCACTACCATGAAAATGCTGGGAGGTTAGTACATCCATTCCACCTCCATCACCATTACATGTACACGCAGTTCACCCCCACCGCCATTACACGAACATGCCGGAAGGTTGTACATCCAGTCTACCCCATCGCCACTACATGTACATCCCGGAGGGTTAGTATATCCATTCCACCCCCCCATCGCCATTAAGTGTACTTGCCTTAGTACATGCGATGCATTACGTAAACAGACCGTAAGGGTTAGTACATCCGTTCCAATACTACCACCATTACGTAAACAGACCCTAAGGGTTAGCACATCCGTTCCCACACCACCACATTACGTAAACAGACCCTAAGGGTTAGCACATCCGTTCCCACACCACCACATTACGTAAACAGACCCTAAGGGTTAGCACATCCGTCCCAACACCACCACCACGACGTAAGCAGATCCTAAGGGTTAGTACATCCGTTCCAACACCAACCACCATTACGTAAACAGACCCTAAGGGTTAGCACACCCAAGCCACCAAAGCCCCTCTGAACCCCTTGCACCTCCCTCCCAGGACGGCGTTCGACAAGCAACCACCATAGACCTGGACATGACGGGCGGCCAGTACGTGCAATTCACAATCATGATGGGCTGTGAGACGCCAAGAGGAGCGAGGACTAAGAGAGGGGCGACGATGAGCGAAGACCCTCTTATCTCACCTTCTGGGTCCTCTTCCTCGTCCTCTTCACCCTCTTCTTCATCGTCTCCGCCTTCGTCGGGTGAACAAGCTAGTCGCAGCTATGGTGTTCTTGTGCAGTATTCTGTCAATGGCGGAATCACGTGGAAACTCCTCAAGGTGGGTGCTAGGTTTGGCATAGATTGCACATATGCTATAAAGTATGTATGTATATATGTATATGTATATGTATATATATATGTATATATATATATACATATACATATACATATACATATATATATATATATATATATATATATATATGTATATATATGCATATATATATATATATATATATATATATATATATATATATATATATATATATATATATATATATATATATATATATATATATATATATATATATATATATATATATATATATATATATATATATGTATATTAAATTTTCTGATATTCTATAAAACATACAGTGTATACACATCAAGATATACAGCATATTGTCTCCCTCTTCTTAAAGCAACATCATCCCTAGTCTCACCCGTATAAAATGTGAAGAAGAAAAAAATGAATCATAATTCTAAATATCGATTGTAGATCCGAATTCAGAAGAGTATTGTCCCCTTTTCGTGTATATAAAGTCCGCCAAATTCTTCAGTTGAACATGACCATCTCTTTCTTCTAAATAGTTTAGGCCTTCCATGGCACTACCATAGAATACCTAAACTATTTAGAAGAAAGACTACTACCATACCTCCTTCCTTTTAGGACACGCGCCTTTCTCCACTACAATCCCATGTTATCTGTCTCTGTGTGTCTTTCCCTCTCCCTTGTCATCCTTCTCCTTTTTTTCATTAATTTATTGTCTTTATTTATCTGTTACTTCATTCATTGTGAAGTTAACTAACTATTACGTCTCTCCTCTCTGATGATTTATGATTTATTTAGTTATTTATTGATACAGTCGCCCTTGTCTTCTATTACTGCGTGTTTTTTTATTGTTTTTTTTTTTTTTCATCCTTCTGTCTAAAGCATTATGAAAACTGCTAGGAGAACGTAGCCTTTTCTCCCCCACACTTCCTCCAGGATACTCCCTCCTCCTTTCTCCCTCTTTCCAAAGGAGTATATTATTGTTTTTTTTTTTGTTTTTTTGTTTTTTTTTTTATTCCTTCTTCTTGTTTTTTCCGGAGCAATATGAGACCTTTTTCAAGGGGCATGTAACTCTTCCTTCACCCATCCTCTTCAGGAAATACACTACACGTCTATGTCTTATGTTGTTTTTTTTCGTATTTCTCCTACTCCTTTCTCTTTCTTTCGAAAGCAGTATCAAATCCTCTTGCAGGAGCTCGTAACCCTCTCTCTCACTCTCCCTCCCTCCCTCCCTCCCTCCCCCTTCAGGAGGTCCACTACACGCCCTTGTCCTCGCCCGAATTCGTGAGCATCAGCCTGCGCGACTTCCCCGAGGCTGCCACCAACGCCACCAGGTTCCGCCTGTGGCAGCCGCGGCACGAGGGCCTCCTGACGCACACGTGGGCGGTCGACAACGTCTTCATAGGAGGCACGCCCGTGTCGCCCAACGCCCTCCACGACGACTTCGAGAAGACGACGCCCGTGCCCGACGCCTGGCTCGACTGGCCCGGCGGGGAAGTCGACGTCATGTGCAAACAGTTGAGTCATTTCCAAGTGCTTGCCGTTTTCTCATCTGCTAGTCTAATCAGATCAAAAAAAAATCAAACGGACAGCATCCTCACAGACAATTTAAGAAAATAATTGATAAATTCAGATTCAGTACATCGGCATCACATCGACTCAGTCAAATGTGTAAAACTAAATTAAGCCAAATCAAACCCACCTGTACAATCGACAAAAAACGATTAAACAGAGAAAACAAACACTAAATTAACAAACTTAAACACATGAAATCAACCACTCAACCTACCAGAACACCAAACAAAAACAAAACAAAAAACAAAAAACTAGCTACCACCAACATGAAACAACCACGAAATCAACAGAAATCAACCGGAAAATGCAATCGACTGTCTCTTGCAGGAATGAGGGTCAACGTGGCCTCGTATTCGGGAACCAAGAAGGCGAACACGCGCTCTACACTCGTGACCTCAGCGTTGGCCCGGATTCTGTGCTTCAGTATGATGTAAGGTCAAGGATGCAAGGTCAAATCTTTACCTCCCTGTATTTCTATGTTAAAATGCGTTACTGCATTCTACCATCTTTCACACATTAGGTCAAGATGTTCCGTCTTCGTTCATAAAACAGTGACTTTAAGTGAGAGAGAAAATAGTGTGTGTGCGTGTGTGTGTGCATATATATGTAGTGATACATATGTTTATTTTTTTCTTTCTTTGTTGAGATGTGCTACACTTGTAAGAAGCAGACTTATGTACCTCAATTACTCACGAAAAGATTTTTCATGAAGCGGTTGAAACGAGCAAATTTAACTTTTCCCTTTTTAAAAAAGATTGGTGATGAATATATAGCGATATATATCCCAAAGTGCGTGCTTATATATGAAATAGAGTCCCATGAAAAATAGAAATAGCATAGTATTTTAGAGCGATTTACTGGAGTGGGAGAGTAAACATTGTTTACTCTAACACTAAACAAAATAAATATCATTTAATGAAAGAGAAGGAAAAGGGGAATAAATAACATCAAAACAATTATTCGAACTAGGATACGCGATGGGAGACAGAGAGAGAGAGAGAGAGAGAGAGAGAAATATATATATATATATATATATATATATATATATATATATATATATATATATATGTGTATGTGTGTGTGTGTGTGTGTGTGTGTGTGTGTGTGTGTGTGTGTGTGTGTGTGTGTACATATATATATATATCTATATATATATAGATATATATACATATATTTACATATGCCTACCCTTTTTGAAGATAATGGTGGGGTGCGGTGACGTCACCGCCCGAGAGCACAGCGTGAGCGTCCAGTACACGATGGACGCCGGCCTGAGCTGGACCACCGTGCGTCCCGCCAGCAGCGTCCACCACTCGAGCCCCGACTGTCTGCACGAACTCCGCACGCCCACCATCCACTATCCACACGCGGCTCCTCCCGGGGTGTGGACGCGGGTTGTCGTCCCTCTGTCGGATCTGCGGATTTGTGGGTACGTGCTTGGGGGCGGGGTGGGTGGGTGGGTGGGGGAGGGGGGTTAGGGAGTCATAGTAAGTGGGGGTTGCATTGCATTGTGGAAAGAATGTTCGTAAGGCTAGTCATAAAGGGTTGGTGCAATTTAGCGAAAAGAATAATGAAAATTATTCAAAAGAATGTTACTGAGAAACAGAGAAAAATGCTAATTAGAGATATATCGGTCAATTACAATTAGAAGGGATATATATACCTACAGTATACTAACAACAAACCACGCAAAATAGCAATTATCCAAACCACAAGTTATGACCATAACCTTTGACCTCAAAAAATCCCCGGATATCGATATAAATCCTATTTTCTTGAAACAGCAATAAAACAAACAAGCAAACAAACACCCAGAAACTCTCCCTCGTTCACACTCAGGCTGTTCAATTTTCATGGTCATTATTACCCAGAAGTTCAAACCTGTTCACACCTTGTTATTATTTACTATTTTTATTCACACTTCCGATAGTTACATTATCATTAGTCAGTATCACCTGCTCTTTCCCATTCCTGATTTTTACTAATCATCATTTACTATCCACACTTTCATATTATTGTTTTTATCATTATTATCATAACTATTATCATCATTATTATTGTTACTATCATTGTTGTTATTATTATCATTGTTATTATCTAAATTATCATTCTTCATTTGCATCACCCATATTCATTATTATTATCATTATTATTATTGTTATTATTATTGTTGTTATTATTATCATTGTTATCATTTTAATTAAGCTCCCATTATTATAATGCTATCATTCATTTTATCATCGCCGTCAAGACAACTGCTAACACATGTCTCCCTCCCTCCCCCCGACCCATCCTCTCTCAACCCCTCCCTCCCTCCCTCCCCCCGACCCACCCTCTCTCAACCCTCCCTCCCTCCGACCCATCCTCTCTCAACCCTCCCTCCCTCCGACCCACCCTCTCTCAACCTCTCCCTCCCCCCGACCCACCCTCTCTCAACCCCTCCCTCCCCCCGACCCACCCTCTCTCAACCTCTCCCCCTCCCGACCCACCCTCTCTCAACCCCTCCCTCCCCCCGACCCACCCTCTCTCAACCTCTCCCCCTCCCCATCCCGACCCACCCTCTCTCAACCCCTCCCTCCCCCTCCCGACCCACCCTCTCTCAACCCCTCCCTCCCCCTCCCGACCCACCCTCTCTCAACCCCTCCCTCCCCCTCCCGACCCACCCTCTCTCAACCCCTCCCTCCCCCTCCCGACCCATCCTCTCTCAACCCTCCCTCCCCCCGACCCACCCTCTCTCAACCCCTCCCTCCCTCCCTCCCCCCGACCCACCCTCTCTCAACCCTCTCTCCCCTCGACCCATCCTCTCTCAACCCCTCCCTCCCCCTCCCGACCCACCCTCTCTCAACCCCTCCCTCCCCCTCCCGACCCACCCTCTCTCAACCCCTCCCTCCCCCTCCCGACCCACCCTCTCTCCAACCCCCTCCCTCCCTCCCGACCCATCCTCTCTCAACCTCACTCTCCCCAAACCCATCCTCTCTCCAACCCCCTCCCTCCCTCCCTCCCCCAAGCCCACCCTCTCTCAACCCCTCCCTCCCCATCCCGACCCACCCTCTCTCAACCCCTCCCTCCCCCCGACCCACCCTCTCTCAACCTCTCCCCCTCCCGACCCACCCTCTCTCAACCTCTCCCCCTCCCCATCCCGACCCACCCTCTCTCAACCCCTCCCTCCCCCCGACCCACCCTCTCTCAACCCCTCCCTCCCCATCGACCCACCCTCTCTCCAACCCCCCTACCCCTCCCATCCCGACCCACCCTCCTCTCAGCCTCCCCCTCCCCCATCCCGACCCACCCTCTCTCAACCCCTCCCCCTCCCATCCCTCCCCCTCCTGATCCTCTCCCACCTCCTCCCTCCCTCTCTTTTCCCTCTCTCAACCCCTCCCTCCCCCCTCCCCACCCCGCAGCACCGCGCGGTTCCGATGGTACCAAGGTTACTACGGCGCGCGTGAGGCTTCCGTCCCGTGGGCAGTGGACAGCGTGTACGTGGGCCCTGCGTGCCTCGACCACTGCGGGGGCCACGGGTCTTGCCTCGACGGGGAGACGTGCGAGTGCGACGTGCAGTACGAAGGGAACTGCACGTGCCATCTGGAGGTGGATAATCCGCAGACGCTGATGCACGATTTCGAAGGTTCGTGAGCTTAGACGAGATAGTGAGGGGTGAGGGGGGTATGTTAGATTGTGTTATTATATCACCAAATATAGTAATAAGGACCAATTAAATAAACGATGAGAAACACTAACAAATGCTAGCCTAAGAGCCCTTGAGAAAGAGCCAATCTGGCTGAAGTGTCACCGAAGAATAAAGTCACTGCAAAATCATATAAAACATCAGAACATCACATCAAAAGACTAAGTCACTAGAACAAACAACAAACATCATATAGAACATCAGAACATCACATTAAAAAATTAAGTCTAATCACCAGAACAAACGACAAACATCATATAGAACATCAGAACATCACATTAAAAGACTAAGTCACCAGAACAAACAACAAACACCCATTTAGCAAGCAACACTAAACACTAACTAAGTCCTTAATCAAACCCACGCCCACGTAACAGGAGCCGATCTGGCGGAGACGTTCTTGCGGTGGTCGGGCAGCGAAGTGTCGCGGGCGTGCGGCGTGGTGGCGGGCGAGTCTCTGGTGTTCTCCGAGCAGGGCGAGAGGATGCTTGTCACCACAGACCTCGATCTCTCGTTTGGAGGGTGAGGCTGAGGGGCACAGGGGCACAGGGGCACTGGGCTTGTATCTTGCTGTCTCTTTGGTATTCTTTGTCTTCCGTTTTTTTTTTTTTTTTTTTTTTTTTTTTATTCTTTGTAGTTTCTTCTGTTTTTACTAATATTTTCCTTTTATTTTTATTCTCTTTTTGTTATCCTTCTTTCGGATCTTCTTTCCCCTCTGTCTCTTTTCTTTTGTATTTTATCATTGCGTTTGTTTCTTTGGCTTCTTTGTCTTGTCCTTTCTTTTTCACCTTCATCCTTCTGCTCCGTGTTTATTGAAAATACGCCTTTCTTTAAGCAAATCATGAAATTATAAAAAAAATGCAAACAACTCTCCACTAAGAATATATATATATATATATATATATATATATATATATATATATATATATATATATATATATATATATACATATATATATATACATATATATATATATATATATATATATATATATATATATATATATATATACATATATATATATATATATATATAGATATATATATATATATATATATAAATATATATATATAATATATATATATATATATATATATATATATATATATATATATATATATATATATAAACAAAATTCAAAAGTCCAGCCTGCTGACCCCTCATCCCACCCACCCACAGCGTCGTCCAGTTCTACATCCGGTACGGCTGCACGCCCGACGACCTGGGTACGGACGACGCTCCCGTGCTGCTGCAGTTCTCCACCGACGGGGGCGTGACGTGGGCGCTGCTGGCCGAGCTGGGGCCGGAGGAGGAGGCGGGGGCGAAGGCGGGGGCGCAGGCGAAGGCGGAGAGGGCGGGGCTGCAAACACAACACGTGACGCTCACTCTGCCAGGTGAGGAGGGCTCGGCTGCGATGCGGATGGTGTCGTTGGGTCTTTGTTCTTGTTGTCATGAGGATTTCGATTCGGTTTGGTCTTTTGATATTTATGATATATCTGTTTATATGTATATATATATTTTTTTCTTAGTCCCTAGTCGTCTCTCCACTAGTTGCTCTTCTATTCCCCGCGCCCTCTGCTTCCACCCCCTCCCCCCTCCCACCTCTTTCCCTCTTCCCATCCCTCCTCTTCCTCCCTCCCCCTCACCATATCTCCCCCGCCTCCCCACCTCTTTATCCTCTACCTCCTCCCCCTCCTCTACCTCTTCCTTCTCCTCTTCCTCTTCCTCCTCCCCCTCCTCTACCTCCTTTACCTCCTCCTCCTCTACCTCTTCCTCTACCTCTTCCTCCTCCTCCCCCACTTCTCCACCTCTCCCCCACCTCCCCACCTCCTCCCTCTCCCCCACACCCGCGTTTCGAGACCTAAACCGCTGCCGCCTTTCTTCCCCGCAGAGACGTCGAAGTCCAACGCGACCCGCCTGCGCTGGTGGCAGCCCTCGACGGACGGCGCCTTCAGGAGCATGTGGTCCGTGGACGAGGTGAGAGGGGCGTCTGTTTATGCATCTCTGGCTCTTTCTCTCTCTCTCTCTCTCTCTCTCTCTCTCTCTCTCTCTCTCTCTCTCTCTCTCTCTCTCTCTCTCTCTCTCTCTCTCTCTCTCTCTCTCTCTGTATTTGTTTATTTATTTATTCATTTATCTGTCCTTCTCTTTGTATCTAACACCCTCTCTCTGTCTCTTCCTCTTTCTCTCTCTATCTGTCTCTCTCACTTACTCACTCACTCACTTACTCACTCACTCACGTACTTGCTCTCCTCTGTCTGTCTCTATCTGTCTAGTAACAAGCAGACATAAACACAGACAAGTACCTTGTCTTCCTAGCCTTTTGTATCTGATGGGTTATGTGGAAGAAACAAAATTGATTTCATTACTGATTGACTTTTTAGTAAGGATATACCAAATTGTGTGTGTGTGTGTGTGTGTGTGTGTGTGTGTGTGGTTATAGATAGATAGATAGATAGATATACTTTTCATCCTTATATTCAATCATATATATATATTCCTAATCATAAATATATCAACCTACGCCTTTTTATTTATGAATTGCCACATAATCTCCAAAGTATATATTCCAATTCTTCCTCCACCCAGGTCTACATATCGAGCCTGGCGAGGGAGCTTCCAGCCTTCACGGACCTCGACACGGGGGCTCAGTGGCTGCTGCGCCCCGGCTCGGTGATGGAGCGCGTCTGTGGCCAAGAACATAACAGTCTGCATTTCAGTGGTACGGGTTGTGTGTGTGGGTGGGGGTGGGGGTGGGGGGATGGGTGTGGGTGTGGATGTGTGGGTGTATGTGTGAGTGTGTGGGGGGATGGGAGGTTTGTGTCTGTATGATCTTACTATGTCATTATCGGTGTATGATAAAGTATTATTATGAAACATTTGGTAATTGTTAACCTGTACGCAAATATGCTTACCACATTTTCCTCCAGCACTTTTTCCTCCAGGAATTCACAATAAATGTATACAAACCACTTTCTCAACGAAACATTACAACCTCTATCATTAACATTTAAACAAAATATACTACACAATACTCTCTTTACAGGTCGCGAAGGTTACAGGTTTGCAGAGACGCCAGACATTCTGATGAATGAACACAGCTTCATTCAGTTTACTATAGCAATGGGTTGTAAGGAGACAGGATTCTGCTACGGTAACGATTTCTTGATGTTTGTTTTGTTTTTTTTCCTGAAGGTGTAGATTTCTTTGAATTTTGATTGTAGTTCACTATGTTTCTGTTTGATTTTGGAAATAAGAAAGGTGAGATTGAAAAGATGGAAGTGAATAAGATGAAGAGGAATTATGAGTGTGTAGGTAGATAGGTGGATGGATAGATAGATAGATAGATGAATACACACACACACACACACACACACACACACACACACACACACACACACACACACACACACACACACACACACACACACACACACACACACACACACAACTACAAGTGCATAACATAATAAGAAAAAGTATTTGTATGTATATACATATATATGTATATATATATATATATATATATATATATATATATATATATATAGTATATATATATATATATATATATATATATATATATATATATATATACATATATATATATATATATATATATATATATATATATATATAATATATATATAGACGGGTAGATGGTAGATAGATAGGTAGATGGATAGACAGATAGCTGAATGGATTGATAGATAGATGGATAGCATTATAAGTAGTTAGATAGATACAAAGATGGATAGATGTATAATATTGCTGCCATAGATAAACATATCAATTGTAGAAGAAAGGTATGAATGAGACTGAATATCTAAACAACGCAAGAGATATTCAGTCTCATTCATACCTTTCTTCTACATCTGTCGCTAGAAATTCTGTTCATTATATTAATTGTAATATATGTCTCCTACTGTTTCTACTCAAAGTCTTTTAATTCCCGAGCGAATTTCCGCAGACGTGGAGGTCGAATACTCAATCGACCACGGAACAACCTGGTGGCCTATGAGAGGTCACTGCTTGCCCTCTGACCCCGACTGCACCGAATATTGGCCAGACTCCAGGCTGACCTCGGACCTGCACTCAGCCCCAACACAGGTCACCATGCTCGTGCCTTCCCGTGCATGGTAGGTCAGAGAGGTTTTGAGTGTGGGTTGAATAGCTGAAAGAGAAACGCAAAAGGAAATTAAATGGTACTTTCCTTTTTATTATTCATGGGGATTTTGAGTCTAAACCTCGAAAGTGCTTTCATTGGATTATGAAGAAATAGAAATTAGATTCGTGAAAATGTGTTTAATTACGAGTCTGTACACAAGGAATAATTCGTTTGATATTTATATAATGATTCAGTTTACGTAAAAGAAACATACATTCTCAGATACGAGCTGAAATACTCGGGGAATGTGGAGCAATGAATAATGTATGTGCCTAAATATATACATTTGTGGGTACGATTGAAGGTGGTCCGAAAATAGATCTTGAAAGAACTTGAAGAAAATTAATATACTAGCTGAATTCACACAGAAATAAGTGAATATATACTTATGCATTTCTGAAGTAATATAAGATTTGGGAGAGAAAAAAAAAAACATATAACGGTACAATAGCAGAGCTGATCAAAGTATTTCTGAAATATGTAACCATAGACAAGAACGATTAACAAAGAGATTAAACATGCCATAGCAAGAAGGAAAAATGCTGAAAGTCATTTTCAAAAAAGTTGACAACTGAAATTCACCAGAAAAAAAATAGAAATACAAATGAATAAGTAAAAATAAATCATGAAAGAGCAGAAAAAATATAATAAATAAAAGAATAATAATGAAACAAACACACATTTACAGGTCAGAACGAACCCGAATAAGGTTCATCCAGAGAGACGGCTGGCGACAACAACACAGCTGGTCCCTCTCGCACGTGTACATCGGGGACGAGTGCTACCACAGGTGCTCTGCCAGGGGGTTCTGCGATGCCGGGGTGTGCCAGTGCCAGCGCGGATGGACAGGTACGTACTGTGGGGGTGTCAGGGAAGGGTTGAGAGGGCCAGGCAAGTAGGAGAAGTGCTAGGGAAAGCGGGGAGAGTGCCAGGGAAGGGGTGGGGGGGGGGGAGTGCGGGGGAAGATGAGT
>BOPN01001733.1:110172-117672 GCA_017312705.2 Penaeus japonicus | reverse complement strand
CGTGACCTGTGCTTACCTGGTACCTCCCATGACCCCGACTGCCTGCCTTATACCTTCCACTCTCAGTCTGTCTACTACCCTGATACTCATACGCGCTGGATGAGGGTGACCATTCCGCTGCCGGAGAAAACGTGGGCAAGGTGAGGCGGGGAGAGGGAGTCACACTTGTGTTTGATTTAGTGTTGAACTGTTGAAGGATCGTTTTATCTGGAACGTTATGGAATCATCTAGTGTTAATTGGGTATCAGTTATTTTTTTCTGTGGGTGAATATACTGTGTGTAGTGTATATACGAATGCATGTATGGATATTCACGCCCATTACACATACTTGCCTCACTCTCGTCCCCCCGCCAGCACGACGCAACTCCGGTGGGTGCAGGAGGTCACGGGGCAGGGCAGCAAGGTGACGCCGTGGTCCCTGGACGACGTGTACGTGGGGGAGGCCTGCCCCGACCACTGCAACGGACACGGCGACTGCGCGGAAGGAGTGTGTTCCTGCGACGCCGGATATGACGGTGGGTGCGGGGGGAGAGTGGGTGATCGGGGGGGCGGGAGTGGGTCAAAGGTTTCGTTCTCGAACTTTCCCTCCCTGCTTCCGTCATTCCTTCCTTCATTCATTGACTCATTCCCTCTTACTTTAGTAGTCCCTCACTCCCCCCTATCTTCCTGCCCCCTCCCCCCTGTCTTCCTCCCCCTCCCCCTCTCTCTATTTCATGCAGGATTTTAGAGAGTTTGGGCCTCTGGTTCCTCGTGGAATCCACTCTTGTCCGTGGTCTCCTTATTTCCACAGTACTGTATTGTTCTTAGTAGTTGCAGAAAGTCTCCTTTGTCCTTTTTAGTAGTATTTGCAGTTGTAACATTACTTATAAGTTATTCTCTTCATTCCGACTAATTTGCTTTTTTCCCCAGGTGAGTCGTGCGAGATGACGCCCTCGCGATCGACGCCGCTGCCCACCAGCCTCGTGGACGGCTTCGAGGGCGGCGTGGGCGCCAACTGGCAGGCGGTGAGCGGGGGCGGCGTGGGGCTGGGATGCAACTCGCTGGCGCCCTACGGCCACGGCAAGCACCTCTACTTCTCGGGCTGCGGCACGCGCCAGGCGGTCACCACGGAGATGGATACCAGGAGGGCGAGGTCAGTGGGGGAGGGGGAAGGGGTGGGGGGAAGGGGGAGGGGAGTGGGAGAGGGAGGGGAGGTGGAGGGGAGGGGCTAGGTGAGCGAGGAAGGGGGATGAGAAAGGAAAGGGGAGGGGTATGGCGAAGTCAGTGGGGGTGGGGTGGGGGTAGGTCGAGGTCAGTAGGAAAGAGGGAGGGGAGGGTTCATGGGGCGGAGGCTTTGGGTGTTATAGGATGGTAAGCTGTTCGGCCTGTGCTTCGTTGCTGCTGCGAAACTGCGAATCATCTGACGCAGCACAGATCCTTTGTGTCCTTCGCCTTGACTATCAGTTGAACTAATTATTTATTTCAATAGCTTTCATCGCGATTCTATACATGCACGCGCGCGCGCACATACATTTACACGCACACACACACATACACACGCACACGCATACACACACACACACACACACACACACACACACACACACACACACACACACACACACACACACACACACACACACACACACACACACACACACACTCACATTCTCTCTCTCTCTCTCTCTCTTTCTTGCTTTCTCTTTCTCTCATTCTTTCTTTCTTTCCTTCTTTCTTTCAATCCTTTTCCCTCCCTCCCTCATTCACATTCGCTTCGGGAGTCACAGTCCCTTCTTCCCTCCCTCCCTCTATCCCCCCCTCATTCACAGTCCCTCCCTCCCTCCCTCCCGCAGCAAACTGATGTTCGTGCTTCGCATCGGGAGTCACGACCACACTCCGTCGTGCCGCGTCGACCTGAGCGACCCGCAGCGCAGCCTGGATAAGGGGGTCGTCCTGCAGTATTCCTCGGATAACGGTATCACGTGGACGACCATTAACGTGCACGACCCGCTTGATTTTAGAAAGGTGGGTTTCCTGTTTATTTCGATTTTTCTTTTCTTTTTTTTTTCTCTTTTTTTTTTTTGGGGGGGTATTATTTGATTCCGTTTTTTTATTCGTTCGTCTTTTGTTTTTTGTTTTTTATTGTGAATAAAATCTTGCTTGGTGTAGCTTTTCAGGGTTGTAAGTTGGCTGGTTCTTGTTGTTTTTTATGGTTCTTATAGTTTTACCGTGCGTGTTTGTTTGTTTGTTTCCGTGTGTGTTTGTGCGTGTCACCTCTCTGACTAACCGTTTCCTTTCCCTCCATTTCCAACAGCCACGGCGTGTTGCCTACAGCCTGCCCCCCGACGCCCGCAGCTACGGAGTGCAGCTGCGTTGGTGGCAGCCTGACCACGACGGCGCCAGCACGGACCAGTGGGCCATTGACAACGTGGAAATTGTGCTGTAAGTGTTGGAAAACCACATGGTGATGTTTTAGTGCTGCGTAAAATCATGGGTAATTCTAGGTTGGTTCAGAGGTTGAAATATCCTTCAGTTGGTGGTGATGGTGTCATTTTGGCGTTGGGAATTATCCTGATTTGGTCGGTCACCGTCTGACGACTATCCCGTTCAGTACAGTCAGGTTTGTTAGGTTGAACTTCACTCAGGACCTACAGGTTCAGCCATTGCTTTCAGTCCACTTAACTGATCATCATTACTGAAACTTAATGTGGTGGCCGGACTGCCTCCAGGTTTGTTGTTTACCTCATCATTTGGGTCAAATGCGTGTGGTGCGGTCATAACTATTTCCTCATTTGCAATTGTAATTATAAATTCACCCCATTTCACCTCATCTAGAGCTCATCTCACTTCATTTAATCTGTCTTTACCTAACTCCATTTCAACTAAGCTAACATAATACCTATCACTTCACCTCATCTCACATATATATATATATATATATATATATATATATATATATATATATACAAATACAAATATGTGTTATGATAATATACTACGATGTATTTGCCGTCTTTTGTAAGTATATATAATTTTATGTGCAAAAGAATAATTCGCTTTAAATACTTGTTCTCAAATAGGGGTAAATTTGCCACTGGAGAGTAAAAAATCATATGGTAAAGCTTTTTCGATCCGTCTCATTGGACGATATATCGGTATAAATCTAGGAAAAGGAGTGTTAGAGCGCTGAAAACTATATAAAAGCATCGGTATTAATACAATAAATGAACTGATATACAACTTCCTTATATATCCCACAGAGCACAGAGGAAAGACACAAGCAAGTACAACAGCAAAGGTTTTCACGACAGTCTCTGAAGAAAAATAAATAGTGTAAATATATCTTCAGTAACCTCCCAGCTAGCACTCTGACGTCCAAACGACGTCGGCCGGACGTCACTGACAACGTTTGGCGACGCTTGGCGACGGTCAGCCCTGACATCTGTGGGACGTCCATTTTACTTAGACGATGATGAACCCGATGGTTTACTTACCGCCTAGTACGATCTTTCCTTTCATGCACCACACGCGACAGAATCGGCAGTCAGCGAAGAATTATTACTCTCAGTGACATAAGAGAAATATTCAGCCACAGGAGCGAGAACAATAAGTATCCACGAGTCCACGTCACGATGGTGGATGGGAAAGGAGAATTTATTAAAATATACGGCAGGATTTTCCTAATTTCTTCCCTGTAGTTGGTCAAGTAACGGTTACGATAGTTAAATAAACTTTTATGACCAAAAGTTAACGGTAGAATAACTCCAGATGTTTGAAAAAGAAATACAACAAACACAGTTTTATTTGTACAGGAGGTAATATGTTGTTGTGCCATCTGTCGAACACCGTGAAAACTAGCCCCATGGGCGGGAGTCGGACGCCAACTATCTCCTGTCTCAGCTTTAGGTAAATATTCATGTTGATGTTTGGAAAGACCTCATTGAGCCATGTTATCGTTAACACTGATCGTTGCTAAGCCAAACCGGCGACATTTTATGAAATTTCCCATCCCGAGATAAAGTTTTGTAGTCGACTTATGACGACGGCCCAAAGGTCGGCCCGACGTTACCTGCCGACGGAACCCGACCACTGACAGATGTTGGGCCGACCAGGGCTGTATGTAGACGTCCCCGTGCTAGCTGGGGCCAGGACTTATTTTGACCTCCCTTCCAGGATATGGGAGGCAGATTCACCCTTCATTAAGTGTGTTGGATTTTTTAATTATTATTTTCATGTCTAGTTATAAGAAGTTCAAATTAAGTTTCCTGAAAGACTGCATTGTATTTGGTATTTTGTAAATATATATATAATTTTTTTTTATATAAACACATATTGATACACACACATATTTCTTCATTCTTTAGCTACTGATGTAAAAACATGATTACCAAATAAAACAAAACGTATGATGGAACGTGTATATCTGCAATAGATGTAAGGATATCATAGTGTGTACTAAAATATGAGTTGGAATTAAAACATTTCTTGATTAGTGAAGATTTTTATTTCAGATCCATAATGTTATTCTGCATTTAGTGTTATTATTGTTATCATATCATGCCCACGTCAATATTTATTCTCAAAATCTATATTGATAATTAAAACAGAAATCAAGAATACTTGTATCTTTTTTGCTCTTAAGAGTATGTCATGTAATCAGAAACTATAACTCATGTATAATCATAATATTGGCACAAATTATAACTTATGAATTATCTGGATGGAATAGATGATTCTGTAGTTAACATTTACTTTTGTGTTTTTATGTTTCCAAAATGTAATTTTTCATATTGCTTAGTTCTGGTCCACTCTCTTTTAAATGTATATTAGGAAGAAAGGATATAAAACCTTTTTTATTTGTTACAATATATTTGCAATGTGCAATAAAGTTATGAATGCAATTTACAGCAGGTTAGCAGTTATATGTTATTGTGTTTACAAATACTGTACAATGAATTGCTTGGAAACTGTGATATAAAAATATTTGAATATAATATAAAAAGTTTAATAAATTTTAAAAAATCTAGATTTCAAGGTAATGAGATATATATACATATATGTATACTCTTTGTATTAATACTATTTACTTCAAATTAAAAGGGTTTATAATCATCACAGAATAGGAAATATTAACCATCTATTGTACATATTAGAGATAAATTTGATGTTCCTGAAGTCATGAAGTCATATCACATGAATCTTATTAACATTAAGAGTAAAGTATCATGTTTTGGTCTTCAGAGGCAATTTATGCAATATAAACCACTATAATCACAATTAAAAATAATTCCCAGTATTTCGTGTCACTATAATTCACTGAACAATATTAGTCTTTGGTTAAACAAAATAACATGTATATAAATGCTTGCAAGCATACAAAATATTACAAAATCTACAGTTTCATAGAATACTTTAATATAAAGTAAAAGCTATGGAAGAAGACAGAGATTTTGCATATCTTTTTAAGCATAAGTATGTCAGTTTGTGTGAATATATACACATAGCAAAACTATATCACCTAACATATCACTATGAAAAGCTCCATCATTCACTACATTTGTTGTCAATTCATATAAACAACTCGGTAAAATTACAATAACTACTGTCTATTATCCAAACAACACAGAATATAAGCAACAAAGCAACATCAAATATATGTTGGTCTATTTGACTGGCTAATAAAATAATGCTTTCCTATAAAGGAGACTGCACGTACACCATTTTCCTCATGTATACCTAAATAAGCATAAGAACATTCAATCACACGGAATCAAATGCTTCTTTGTAATTAAATTATGATAAAAAAGGAAACCAATCAAACTCAGTTACAAGATGATAACTGGTAATAATAATGATTTAAAGAATAATAAAAAAAGACACAGTTCAAATGCCATCTATCCTCAATCACTTCCAATAAAGAGACATTCTCAAGCAAGTTTGTAGCTTCAGTCCTGTTGCACCTAACCTGTTGCTTCAGCCCTGTTGCTTCAGCCCTGTTGCTTCAGCCCTGTTGCACCAGTTCTAATGCTTCAGTCCTGTTGCCTCAATTGTGTCACTTCTGCCCTGATTCCTCTGCCACATTGCTCAAGTCCCATATTCTCTCCTTCGTTCCTTAGTTCTGTTGCTCACTCACTCCCCCATTCACCTGCTCATCCATGAGGGTAAGGATATCTCCGAGGGACTGTAAATAGAAGAGCGGCAGCTGCTTCTGCTTCTGGGGGTCTTGGGGCAGTTCCCGGGCTTCCATGAGGGTGGAGACGCCACTCAAGACCAGGATGCTCCACATGCCACTCTCATTGCCAAACAGGATGTCTGTGTGTAACCTGTAATTTTTCAAACCGAGCTTATATCATGGAGAACTTTTACATTATACAATTTGTAATGGACAGGTTCATGACTTATCAAAGGCTTTGACAATTATTTTTCAGCTGTACTTGATATCAGCTGATGTGAAACCTGGAATGTTTTGAATAGCATTTATTTTGTGATCTTTCTTTTCTCATGTATCTAACGTGTGTAACTTGGGATGTATCACACACCTTTAATAACTTGAAGGTGTTTTGTTTAATGTTACAGATATCTTTAATTATTATAGCATTCCAAGGGAACTAAGAATAATTCATTGTCATATAATTTTATCATTGTAATATGAAAATTAGTCCATAATATTACATACCATATCAAGCAGCAAATTACTCTATGTATGTATATAAAGTACTTGCATTAACTCAGTCGCCACCATCAAGAGTTCCCTCTATGCTAAAACTACGAATGCACTTACGTATCACCGAAGAGCAGTGTTTTCTCAGGCTGGAGGTTAAAACGAGCTTGTAGCATGTGGAAGATGTTGAGGGAGGGCTTACCCATAACGCGTGCTGGGCGTTCCGCGGCTGCTTCAATGGCACTGACTATGATTCCAGCAGCTGAGAGGTATGCATTTTATTTTGTTAAAAGCATGAATTTTATGAAATTCTAAAATACCTGATTCATCATTTTTATTTATTTTAATACTATACTTTATGCTGATTAAGTTATCAGTTTAAATGCTTATCAGATTATTGTATATGACAATTTTCATTTCACACATTTCTATAGCTGTTTATAATGAAATAGGCATTACTGTCCATTGTTACAACTACCTTTGTATTTATATATCCTACATTGCACCTGTTTATGAAAATATTCAAGCTATAGATATAAATGTAAATGTTTATAAAAGTTTAAACATAGAAGTATAGGGAATAATTAAGCTATAGATATAAATATAAATGTTTATAAAAGTATAAACAGAAGTACAAGAGATAATCAAGCTATAGATATAAACCTAACTATAAGAAAACATATTTAAAACTGACCTGGCAAGTGGTAATTGGTTCCCTGCACCATGTACTTCTCATCAGTATTTGTGGCTATAAACAAGCACTCAGGGTCCTTGAGGTAACACGTGGCGCGGAGGAGCTTGTCGTAGTTGAAGTCACGGTCAAAGCCAACAACTACTGCTCCAACGTTAGGATCGAGGC
>BOPN01001733.1:92672-95172 GCA_017312705.2 Penaeus japonicus | reverse complement strand
AATCCTGGCACGTCTCTATAAAATAGTTTTACAGACATCATATAAATCATATGAAGACCCAAGAAAATCTAATCTTGTGTCAAATTACATGAGAGTCCAACGAAAACACCACATATACATTTCAATACATCAATACATTAGAAAAGCACATTTATCACTACTAATTTCGCTTTTATAAAATAGGTCAATGGCCTGAAAATAGACACTGCTTTGGATGATGTCCGTTTTCTGTTTCCTTTTATCGGAATCTAATTTCAGTCTAATTTTAGCAACTCGTGTATGATTCATCCTTCATAACCACATACCTGATTCCACACAAAAGCCCACTTAATAAGTACATTAAAATAAATGAACTCGCTGCCCGACTTCATAACAAAGATATATAGATCACACATATATATACAAAAAAAAATAATAATAAAATAAAATAAAAAACTACTCACCATCACAGTCTAATAAAACTGTATCAATTTCCGAAAGTAACTGCACCAGGGAATCCTTATCCATGGACATAGGAAGAGTCTCCATTTCGGCGGGTTGTGTTGTATTACTCGAGGGAGAAAGAGAGAGAGAGACAGAGACACCAGAGTACAGAGCACGGGGTCCTCTCGCAGACTGGGCCACGTCTCGAGAAACTTAAAATAACCTGTGAATAAGTTGCCCCCTTGCCCCCATCTTCTTCCTATATTCTCCCCTCCTCTCTCCGTCTTCTTCTATTTCCTCCTCCTCCCTATTATTACCCTCCTCCTCCCCCTCCTCCTCTTCGTCTTTCCCTTCTTCTTCTTCTTCTTCTTCTTCTTCTTCTTCTTCTTCTTCTTCTTTTCTCCTTCTACTCCACCTCTTCACCCTCCTCCTCCTCCCCATCATTCCCCTCCTTTCCCCTGTCATCCCCCTCCTCCTACTCCTCCCCCTCCTCCTACTTCTCCTCCCCATCATCCCCCTCTCCCTCTCCCTCCTCCTTTCCCTACTCCTCCTCCTCGCATATTACTGCTTCGCTTCTCCTTAATAATGTTTCTCTTGTAAACCGTGGGTGGGGTGTTATATTTTTGTTGTTGTTATTTTTCGAGAGAGTTTCGAGGTAATGGCATAGTTTGATTTTCATGCCAGTAGTATTTATTAGGCGTTAGAGGAGGAGGGAATAGGAGACAGAGAGCCCTTCCGGTGGATACAAGATCACCATCTTTGTAACCAAAGTTATGTAACGGAAAACTTCTTCATCGCTTATCTGTAACGCAATATGTGGAGGGAGATATTCATACAAATTATTCGTTCATTCAAGTTAATGTTCTAACAAACTGCTTAGTCATTTACATAAAAAATAACAGTAGTAGATATTCTTTAGTTTACACTAGTTACCCCAACAATACCAGACTATGTGCTATTTCCGGCCAACAGGCACGTCGGCCAGAATGCCAAACCAACTCTCAAAATCTTATGGATATAAATCATGTAAGAAAATACTCCTTCTCCTTCACCTCGGTATATTGGTATGATGATATTGTAGAATCGCAAATAATTTCGGTTTTGTGTCTTCCAAACAGAATGTCAAAGAATACGTTTGTGTAAACAAATATCTAAAGACACGTTACAGGGTTATGGTGTACTTTATGTATATAATTGCGATAAGCTACGTTAAGATACCGAAGTTGCTGCTGAATACTTCATCTTTTAAATTTCTCGTGTAAATAAGTTTTGTAAGTGAATGCACGAGGTACAAAAAAAAATAAACATTTCCTGAAAGCTGTCTGAAATCTGTCTGCCAAAGATTTGAGAATGTGCATTCTCCATGATTATCTTCCTTTTCCTTTTAACATTTGTGAAATGTTTACAAGAAATGGATAGTCGCCATTATCAATATGTTGATTTATTATTGCAGCAGTTCCTAAAAAAAATACTGTGAAGACGGACAAGTAAATATTTATGCCCCCCACCCCCTCTCTCTTCCTCTCTCTCTCTCTCTCTCTCTCTCTCTCTCTCTCTCTCTCTCTCTCTTCCTCCCTCCCTCCCCCTCTCTCCTTCCTTTCCTCTCTCTCTCTCTCTCTCTCTCTCTCTCTCTCTCTCTCTCTCTCTCTCTCTCTCTCTCTCTCTCTCTCTCTCTCTCTCTCTCCCTCCCTCCCCCCCTCTCTCTCTCTCTCTCTCTCTCTCTCTCTCTCTCTCCCTCCCCTCCCCCCCCCCCCTCTCTCTCTCTCTCTCTCTCTCTCTCTCTCTCTCTCTCTCTCTCTCTCTTCCATATGGTCATTTTTCCTTTTTTCTTTTCTTTTTTTTGACTCTTATTTTCCTTCCTTCCCCTTTGCTTTCCATCTTCTCCCTCCATTTCCTTGCTACCCCCTTTTTCTTTCTCTCCCTACCTATCCATCTCCTTCCTTCCATCCTTCTCTCCTTTTTTCTCCTCCCCACCCTCCTCTCCCACACTCCTTCCCACCCTTTTACCCATCCCCCCATATCTCTCTTCCCCACCTGTTCCCTATACCCCCACTCTCCCTCCCTTCCTAATCTCCCT
>BOPN01001733.1:82672-87672 GCA_017312705.2 Penaeus japonicus | reverse complement strand
CTTTATGATAAGAATGACGAGTGATAATCTTAATCATTATCATAATACATTTATAACTTACTTTTTTAATAAATAACTTAATATAAACGAAGGTACAAACAGTAACACGCTCATACGTTTAAATCCTTCATTTGGGCTCATCTTGTCATGGTATGTATACACGTCAGCCAATGTTATTGGGTAAACAATAGAGCAAGAAAAAATATGGGATTTATCTAAATTATTTCATTCTAACCTTAAGTGTTTACAGGAAGTTAGATGTAGGTCATGCCAAACACGGATATGATAGTTTTACTAAATTGGTCAATGATTTTTTTTTAAGAATGTGTTTTTTTCCAGGATAGTCACATTCTGATTTTCCTTTTTTCCCTGTCTTGTAAAGGTTGGAATATTTATACGATGCGGCTTATAAAACACATTTTCCCAGGGAAGCATTCTACAAGCCTGGTTCAGTTTAGTTCTCATCCTAGGAACCAGAAAAGTGCTATAATTAAAAATTAAAATAATGGTTGATTCCTCATTGCACACACTTTGCACCCCACGATGTGTGTGTGTGCGTGTAATTCAGATAAATAAAAAAACATGAAATAGTCTGTCACTTAAAGTATTGAAAGAAAATTATATAGGTTCAAGTTCTTCATAGAAAACGTTAATCAGATGCTTGTATTTTACGAATTGAGGATAAGGATAAGCCAGATTTGCGGAGCAGATGCTACGCCGGGCTTTGTATGCACTGAAGCGAGCCTGCCTGTGTCAGCGTGTGCCGACTCGTGAGAGAATGTGCCAACGAGTGTTGACTCGATCTGAGCTTGGTCCTTACCCAACGCAGTGCCCAGCCGCGTCAGTAACCGCCAGGTGACAGTGGAAATTCACTTGGACGAGGCTTGCTTGCGAATTGAGATAAGTAGATATGTAATAACGCCAATAGAATTAGAGACCAGCAATTATTGATATAGAATTCTGGTAAATTACTAATATCTAACAAATGCAGCATTATGCGAAAACCTCGTTGGAGATGAAAGTAACCAGGTCATTATATATATACATATATATATATATATATATATATATATATATATATATATATATATGTATATATATATATACACCGAACCCCGACACACTCAGTCCCATCCTACTACCCTCCCCTAGTGAACTCCTTGTGAACCCTTCTACCCTTCCGAATGAACTCATATGGCCACTGAAATACGGTCCAATATAGTTACTATCAGGACCAAAGTCTAGTAGCTTACTACACCTGCTGAGACGTTGCCTGACTCAGGCTGCGTTTTCTCAGGCTCCCTGCTGAATAAAGCAGAGGAGCGGAGGAGCAAAGCCAGGACAGACGCAGTTTGGTGCTCCTGCTGTGAAGACCTCGCGAGTGCCCCTTGTGAGCTGAGATACCTTGTGTTGCACTGTTATAAGCTTGTACTGTGCCGCGTAATGTGCTGGTTCCCCTGTATTATGCCCATAGAATAGTGTATTTGTGAAGAATTAGAGTTAATAAAGGATAGATGTGTTATTGAGTGTATCCTTTGTGCCCTGTCTCACCTCATGGTGTTTCCCCTCGTGGTGTTCTGGGACGCTGTGATGTTCGGTGCCTCTTGGAGCTGTTCTGTGTTCACGACCCTGCGGTTAAGCACGCCGCCTGCCTAGCCTGCCTGGTGTTTTTGGGTGATAGGTGGAGTGGCTGGTGTAAAAATATATTCAAAACGTTGCTATATTGCCTTTATTTATTTGGTTTTGGCGTTTTTAGTTAAGTTCATATTTACTTCAGTGTACCCTAAAAAGGATTTCATCGCTCTTTGAATAACTTTACCTTTTTCCTTACTCTTTCCTGTCTTTTAATAAATTAAATCTACAAACATGGGATCATAATTAAGCGGTTGTGGTTTTATTATCAACTCTGTGTTATGAATGAGAAAATGAATTTTCATCTCATTTTCAGGTTACTGGTTCAGTTCTGGTATCAACCTCGGTTGCCTTAATAATTAATTTAGAAATTAAAATCCGAGACCATATTTGATTTACATGGTAAGTCCACAAGAGTAATCCGGTCTTGGAGTAATTAAGTTCAATGGTCTTCAATTTCTTTGCGGACATGGCCCACTCGCTTCAGAATTGCGTGATAGTAACATCAAATGATAACACATTCAACTGATTTTTCCTCAGTTCTTTCGTCATCATCACCATCATAATCATCATCATCATCATCATCATTTTACTCCTGCTCCTCTTCATCTTCCCCTTCCTCTTTACCATCCTCACCTTCTCCTCCTCATCATCATCTTCCCCTCCCTCACCTCATAATCCTCCTCATCCTTCCCCTCTTCCCCCCGCCTATTCTCTCTTCATCCCTCATTCCATGTCAGAGGTCACAATAGAGAAGACTTCAAAGGAGGATTCATGTAATATACTAATTCGTATTGACAAGAATTAGTCCTCATACATAATAAATCAAATATAAAATCAAGACAAAATACAAAAAAAGATTATCCCAAATTATTATTTTAATAGTATCAAACTGATGTGATTCTATATTCACATTCCCTTGATACTCCAAAGGTAAACAATTCAATGCTACGGCCACAGGGGAAAAACATTGTCGTCCCGAGGGAACAGGTTACACAAAATGTGAGCACAGTGACTTTAAGATTACAGTTGATGGATGCTGTACTCATTCCAGAACAGCGACAGTGAAGAAAATCCAAATTACAGAAGAACAGAGAAATGACATAGTTTATTGAACTGATCAAGGTGTAAATAATCACAGTAATCGCTAAATACCATTAATTACACCATGATCACTTCATTAAAGTATAAGTCATTTCGCTGTTGTTATGTGGGATTCGGATTTGCTTCACTGTCGCTGTTGTTATCTCTTTCTTCTGTTTTATTTGGAAATCAAAGTTCTTATCATGATATTATTCACATTTTACCCCGCAATTTCCCTGGTCTCTTTCATGCCCTCCCCTGCTATTGGAACCTAGATTGCGGGTTATAAGGGTCGAATCGCGGGTCATACTCACTATAACTATACTATAGGGTGAGAGGAATCCACTGATACCAGATGTGTAGTAATTAGCAACACGGCACTGTTCTGAATGTTTACCCTTTATAATGTTCACAGTACCCTAAGTGCAAGAAACATTTCGGGTGTGATAAGTGAGAAGGTAAACTAATTATGTTTAAGGTGCTTTATGATTACAAATTTTATTAGATTTCGAGGAAAATTTATAGAATAGGTCAGCGTCATAAAATCTATCGATTAGTTGTGATGTCTAGTGTTTATCTACAGTGGTTTTAGTCAGTGGAGTCAGTGATATTAGACTTGATAGGTGGGGAGGGCATGAAGTATCCCAGGGAAATGACCAGGTAAAATTGGTAAATAGCCAGTCAGAAATTATTATTTTATAAATCTCTTCTAACAAATTATATATAACATGGTATATATCTGTTTAATTTGGAATGTAGGTACAAAAAAGGTGGTGACTACAATTTACTTCTTTGTGTGGTGTACTGCTTGCACAGTGATTACAGTTGCATGGCACAAAGCAATTTCAAGTGGGAATTTTGAATGTGCTGTTTTCAGCGTATTTACTTGGCTCTGCAAAGCAATCATGTTTCACCAAGTAAACATCTCTTTCTTGTGTGCAGATTATGAGCATTTTTTGGACACTTGTATCATATATTTATTTATTAGTTGCATTAAGTGATATTGCTATATTTGGTTAGTAGACATTATAAAGTATCCAGTGATACCAGTTTCAACGGGACTTTTTCTAGAAATATCTGAATTTATCTTATCATAAAATGGAAATTATGTGTATGAGTTTATATGTATACTTGATGGATTTAATAGATTATTGATGATTTTAATATTTGTTCTTTTATGCTTACTACTTATCATTTCAGAGAAATAAAAAAAGATTATAATCTTCTGTGAGTACATGCATTATAGATAATCTCTCTCTTGGTCTGTCTCTTTCCCTCTCTCTATCTTAATCTGTATCCCTTTCTCTCATTTTATCATTCTTCTCTTACACTGATTTTTTCTTTCTGTCTCTCTCCCCATTTCTTTCTCTTGTCTATCTGTGTCTTTCTTTTCCCCCTCTATCTCTTGTTTCTTTATTTCTCTCCCTATTCCTTTTTTCAAGATGTCTACCATTTTCTTTTTCTCTATTTTTCTCAGTATATCTCACATTTTGCCATTTGTGTCATTTTCTTTTTTTTTCTTTTTGTCTCATGTTTCACCAAGTGAACATCTCTCTCACCCTCTCTCCCTCTCTTTCTTCCCTCTTGTCTTCCCTTCCCCTCACCCAATATCACAACCCCTCCTCCCTCCCTCCCTCCCTCCCTTCCCCAAGCAGAACCCAGTTTCCTCAAGCACCAACTAATCAACCTCTCAACTCCAACAGCTGTTGAGGTAAACGACCAAACGAGAGTGAAATGATCCTCCACACAGTCGTACTTCTCGCAATCTCCACCCTACCAACAGCTCTGGCCTCAAATGTCCTCTTCTGCCAGATAGTTGCGACAAAATCCCACCGCATCATTGCACTTCCTTTCCTGAGACAGCTGGCAGAGAATGGCCATAATGTGACCATGATTTCTCCCTTTCCTCCCGCGCTGGAAGGGGTGGATAATCTCCATGAGATCCAGCATGGGGTGAGGAGGAACTTTTCTATATATGTATTTAATTGTGTATCTTTTCCTTTCTTGCTAGGATTAGGTGTTGAAGAGTTCTCTCTTTTTTCATTTGAGGTGGTAATTGTAAAATGAAGCAGAGTTACATTTTCCGCATCAAGATTTTTATTATGTGTGATACTGGCAGTAGGATTAAGTCAAAGATGCACCATAAGATTTTATCCAATGTAAATTACTAAAGAAAAATTGTCAGTATATGACGCCAGATATAAGAATAGTTAAGATCATCTTTTTTATATTATTATTATATGGTATGATGAATTAGCAAAGTGATACTAATTATCATTTGTTAT
>BOPN01001733.1:62500-72500 GCA_017312705.2 Penaeus japonicus | reverse complement strand
ATTCAAAAACCATCCATACACTAATCTTGCTCACTATACAAAAAATTTGTTAAGCAAATTTAATGAATGTTAAAAATACAAAAGTAAGAAGACATCTTTATTCTTAACAGCCACTTTTAACACAAGTTAGTGGTTTTCACTATTTTGCTTTTTCTTCTTTTCTCGTTAACCTGATAGCTCGTACATCTGCTCTTTTAAAATCTTAAAGATAAATATAAAACGTCCCAAGGTAATGAAAGCCTTGGAAGAGAAGTGGACTTCTGTGGAATTTAACCACATTGTTCCTGTTCTTTCTATCCTGTATTTTGTAACACTTTTTCCTTTTTTTTTTTGTCATTTTTGTGTCAACATTTTTCTACAAAACTAGCCCTCTGGGTTTTATTATTTTTAAAAGATTTATTATTATTATATTTACTTCACTTACAATTCACATGAAAAATGTTTCTGTGCATATATGGAACTGGGAAAATCTAGAAGCATGGGAGCAGAGATCGAGATATATGCATATATAAAAACAATCAAACACGCTAACAAGTTTAAGAATGATAAAATAAATAAATCGTAAAAAAACAAAGTAGTTGGAGGACCTGCAGCTCCCCTTGTGCACTGGGGTTGGGCCATATTCCATCCCCAAGGACATAAAATTATAAAAATCAAGATGACCCGACACACAACCACCTGTTCGTGGGACACATCACAGACAGTCTGCACTGCCAGTTTAATCATTTATTTAGCAAATTCTTAAAAGCAATATGCCAAGGCTGACTATGACAGTAAATTCTACAAACAAGAAGTTGTGTTGCCGGTAATTGCGATGTTGCTCTAAAACCATCCATCCTATAGCACTGTATCCTTACATGGTACATGAGAAAATAGTTAGAACCCTGAAAAACGTGACAGAAGCCCCAAAGAGGTGGCAAGAATTTTTAAAATTTATAACATGGAAGCAAACTTGTTCCTCTCCAGGCTGTAAACGTATGCACAGTTTAACAGTTTAGGCTCAACACCACCTCCACGATTTGTTAGCCTTCTCACCAAACACCATAAAAGAAAAAAAAAAAAAAAAAACCCACTGCGCAAAGCCAAGAGCAAGAATGCGAGAGCAATATCCTTTACACATTCATTATGAATGTACACTATAAAGTTAATAACACCCTTCTACAGTACACCACTGCAAATCAACTGAACACATCATTAATACACAAAAAATAAGAATTCTTAAAACAGAAATATAATTGCTACAAAAACAATCTTAAAAACAGTTCCTTTGCCAACCGACACAGCAATTTCTTCATCCTCCTCCGCACACAGTGCAAAAGGACGCTAAAAGGGAAGCTCAAAGTCTCATAGATGAGCATGGCAGAACATCCTGTCGAGTTGGGCTTCATTTTCTATGTACAGAGCGGTCGGTTGCTCGGCTTATTCTTTATTTTATCATTCAATAGTATAACAGATAGTCTCTCACTTGTATAAAACAAGAATAAGAACATGTAAAAAAATAAAAAATAAAAAATTATTTAAAAATCAACAAAAAAATAAATAAAAATTTAATAAAAGGAAAGAAGGGGGATATTCTTGCTAACTGGAGGGATTTAACACTTAAACTCATGCTAATAAAACATTTGTGGCTTTTTCTAAAAACAAAGGGAATAGGGGGGTAGGGGTATATGGGAAAGGGAGGTGGAAGGAATAACAATCTACCACTGCTTCTTGTGTTCGTCCATGCTCACGCCTCCTGGACCCAGCGAAATCAGCATTAGCAGACCACCAATAACTGACAGCGTCTGCAAGTTGATGGAGAGGGGAGGGAGGCGAGAAAAATTACCAGGTGAGAACAAATGTAAAATATGGAAATTAGCCCACGGTCTTCAAAAATGAAAGTACAATCTATGGAAATGAATCAAGAACTTGTGTATTGCAATATGATTCATGTATCAAAATATTAACAAAAGGTATGAAGTTTCTTGCCTTAATTTAATCCAACAGCTTACATAAACCAAGTTTTAGCCTAGTATTGCACCAGTTAAAATATGATGCCTAGAATCAGCTTATTGAATCTTTATCCTTCTATTGAAAATGCTGTATCTGAATTACTAACAACATATTGACACACAAGATTAATCTTATTTTAAAAAATGTATGCAAGAAAACACAGGCAAAATTCAGTTTTTGTTTTTCTGTGCACTAATTTAATAAAAGTAGTAGTAATTAAATTTTAGACATTTCCTGAACCTTTTCAGGTCCATTTACTTTGCACATTCCCATTGTAAATTCATCCCACTCCAAACTCAAACACTCAGATCAACTTACACCTGTTTTTGTAAAGAAAGAAAAAATTGCAAGCCTTACCTGGAAAAAATCATACTTGAGGAAATCTCTCATGGGCTTGTACGCGGGAATGGACCACCAAGCGTTCACATAAATGTTGAACACATTGAGCCAGAGAACGAGCAGGAACGCACTCAGTTTCGTCTTGTAGCCAACTGCCACCAGGGCCATCAGCAGACCACCAATCACAATCTGGAATATCTGTCAGCAAAAGGAGTTTGGTTAGAAGAGATTATTTTTCCATCATTTTTAGAGTACTCAGCATTTATTCACATATAACTGAATGGTTTCGTAGTTACAATATACTTATCATTCTGACATTAACCCGATAGCGCCAGAGCAGTTTTGGCTCCACCTGGTCTTAGTGCAAGGGTATTCAATGTGCACAGGCCTAACACCCGGGGCTCTACGTCCACTCCGGCATGGCACCCACTATGCACATGATCACCAAGCATGCCAGTCATTCAAAAACCCATGATGTGATATCACGGCAAGTGCTGCCACTACATGACACATCACACATCCTAGGTCGTTAACAGGTTAAATAATCATAAATAGGTATTTAACAATTATTAGTACTTTACATGTATAGAGTATAATAAGGAGTACTTCATATAAAGTACCTTCCCTGCTGGGAAAACTTTGCTTATGACCTACCACTTCTACTAAGCAATATAACGGTCCAGCAAGTGTACATCCATTCCTGCTCTTGTAAATCAGAACTATCACATCAAGTTGCCTCGTCAAAGTGACAGAGTAAGGCCCAATCATCTAATCCTTACTCTGTAACTTAGACAAGAATAACAAAACCTCAAAAGACAACTTCACATATACACAACCATTCAGACAACCAGAGACAAATGCATTTCACACATAAATACACTGAGTTATTTACCCCCTTCCCCTTTAACCTACCACCCCTTCTCCACCCCAACTTCACCTACCTGCATCACAGAGAACTCAAATCTGACGAGCGTGAGGAACATGAAAACCAGCAGGATTCTCCCGCCCAGCATGAGATAGGTCTTGGGCTTGTTCTCTCCCAGAGAGGGGACACCTGCAAAAATAGACCGCGCTTCTTTCTTGCTTTCGGCGAGCACCAGCGCCAGGCCTCCCACCAGGGCTAAGTTACGGAACAGGAATTGCATGTCCCAAAGGATCTGGTATGCAATGGTCTGGGAAGGATATTGTTTGAGTTAGGTTCAGGGATTAGGAAATATACCTCATAGTAAGGTCCTTCTAATTAATTTTGAGTAACTCTACAAAACTATTTTTTAAGACTGGGGGAGAAAAAAAAAATATATATATATATATACAAATATAAAATGAGAACTTTAGAATTCAAAGGGGCATGATAGTAATAATTATAATAATGATACAATAATATCAGATACAAGAAAAAATAAACAAATACAGATGAATAGAATGGTGATAATGATAAGAGTAACAAATAATACAAAAAGCAATACTACTACTAATGACAAAGGCACGAGACCACCAAAATACTGCAACCCACCTGCAGGACGACAATGAAGAGTAGCAGTCCACACGCGACCTCAACCTTCTTGCGGAAAAGCACCATGAACACACCTCCAAGCTGCCCCACCAGGTTGATCACCACAAAGAGTGTGGCTATGAAGTATCCACAACCCCATGAAATGTCCATGTATTCACGCTGCTCATGCCACTGCCACCACATGCGCAGGCCATCCTCTAGGAAGGTGCTCACCAGGCATAATCTGGCTATGTGCGGCAAATAGTTCTTGCTGTACCGCAGGAACTGAAATAGAGGATAATAGGAGAATTAGGGTGAGGGAGCAAAGGGGGAAAGAGGTTCCCTTTCTTATGAGGTTGAGGGGAACATTTGGTTTTATTACTGATCTCAGTTTCTTATGCTGTGTTATTGTAAAGCCAGTTACATCACTAACAATCTCACATTCATGAACTTATATTTTGAAATTTCTTTAAAAAGCACAAAATAATTACTCCAAGAGTTCATTTTCAACAGATAAATCTCATGTCTACACAAATCCTGGGTTAGTTGCTTAGCATTATACTGCACAGCCTCTGCACTTCATACTCTGGAAAAGACCAACAAACTTATCCTATTTACATTAGGTAAGATGCATCTTGACTGTCTATTTATTTGAGAAATCACCACAGATGTTGCCATTGTGAGAAATTTATGTAAATGTAGGGTAAAAATGAGACCAAATAACTTCACTGCACAAGAGATGTATTTGACGCTTCCCAAATTATATCAGACATACATGATGTATTTTTGTTGATATAATATTGATCTTGTTGGCTTTTGGCAAAGGACAAATGTGCAATTATTATTATATTTTTTTTTGTTGGTCCACCTTTCTACAAAATATCTCTGTATATAATAGTTTCTTGAACCTCATAACATTTTTGTCTGATACCTTGTGTGTGTCCTTTATGGTCATTATGTTAGTTTTGTTTTAGCTTTGTGTGGCCCAAATTTGAACAATCAGAAACTGGGCACAAAAAAAAATTCAAAAATAAATATACTACGAATACATTAACAAACCGTAAAACAATGGGAGTAGAGGGGAAAAAAGGGTGGGCGCTTATCTTATTGGGACAGTTTTCAATTTCATTTCATATATCAGATACCACTCTACACTATCCTTATCAGAACACATGTCAAGGTTCAGTTAAAATAAACATCTTTGTCAAAAGTCTGTCAAGGTTTTCATTGACAGTCAAAATACAAACAAAAATAGCATCTACATAATGGTTATTTTTTCCAAATTTCTATCTCATTCAGAAAATAAACATGACAAGTCTTATCATGTTGTAAAGTACATATATTGATCCATTAGTCAAAACAAACATCATTACATAATGCATACACATTATCAATTGTTATCTGAGACAACGCAGAATCATAGCAAAGACAGGCAAAAAAGAGGCAGGATTTAATCTAAATAACAATAAAACACTTCAAAACTAACTCTGTACTTGGAACAGATTGGTTTTGAAAGTTCTTGCCTTCCGTGACAAAGCCAAAATATTGAAAATATACTTAAACTTCAAACAATATTTCTATTTAAAAATTTAATTTATATTACATAAAAATATAATATAATATATATATATATATATATATATATATATATATATATATATATATATATATATAAATAATATATAAAATATGTAATGTGTATATATGTATATATGTATATATGTATATATGTATATATGTATATATATATATATATATATATATATATATCATATATATGTGTATATATATATATATATTATATATATCACAGCACAAAAGCAGAAATTTATAAAAATAACATTCATCCAACTTTTTTACCCCCCCCCCTCCCTGAATAAAGTTTCTTTCCAACTCCTCCTCCTCATTAGGAATATAAACTACAATTCAAACAATCAACATTTTCTGTCAACAAGACCCAAAAAAAATCTCAATAATCATGTATGAATTTGCCAAGATCAAGCTGTCAAATAATGATTCAGAGTTCCCTAATAATTGCAAATCCTGTTTTGTATTGTTGCTCACCAGCAAATAGCTTTAAATTCTCACCTTCTACCAATGACAATTTTCATTTTTTATTTTTGAAAACCTTGAATTTACACACATGAGGTATATTCTAGGTTGGTAAGCCAGTTATTGGATAGAGAAGCATTGAAGCTGAATAATGTTGGGAGAGGGAAGAGGAAAGAGAGGAAAGAGAGGAAAGAGAGGGAAGAGAGGGAGGAGAGGGAGGAGAGAGAGGAGAGGGAAGAGAGGGAAGAGAGGGAAGAGAGGGAAGAGAGGGAGGAGAGGGAGGAGAGGGAGGAGAGGGAGGAGAGGGAGGAGAGGGAGGAGAGGGAGGAGAGGGAAGAGAGGGAGGAGAGGGAGGAGAGGGAGGAGAGGGAGGAGAGGGAGGAGAGGGAGGAGAGGGAGGAGAGGGAGGAGAGGGAGGAGAGGGAGGAGAGGGAGGAGAGGGAAGAGAGGGAGGAGAGGGAGGAATAAAATACATATCTATTCATAAAGTAAAATCTCAATAGAAACCACAAGACAAGTGTTAAACCTAATACTATTAGAGGAGTTTTGTGGGAGGGGTGGGGAGAGATAAGCTAAATGGAAGTGGGAATGAGTAGCAGATACTGAATTGAGAGGATGAAACCTTGCTTCTATTCTGTTCCAGGTAATATATTACAACAATCTCTATTTTACAATTGTTACCATTATTCACATAATAAGTTGGGAGCAACACCCAACACCATATGTTCTACAAATTCATATTGAATGTTGAGTCTCAATATACTCAATCCTCAGACTTTAGGGGTTTAAACATTTCAAAAATCTTGTTATATGTTTTCATTTTATTTCTTATATTCTGATTACTAATGGCTTTTCTTATATTATGATTACTAATGGCTTTTCTTATATTCTGATTACTAATGGCTTTTCTTATATTCTGATTACTAATGGCTTTTCTTATATTCTGATTACTAATGGCTTTTCTTATATTCTGATTACTAATGGCTTTTCTTATATTCTGATTACTAATGGCTTTTCTTATATTCTGATTACTAATGGCTTTTCTTATATTCTGATTACTAATGGCTTTTCTTATATTCTGATTACTAATGATTTTTCTTATATTCTGATTACTAATAATTTCTATAACATCTGAACAACCTGATTAACCTAACAATAAATTACACCAGAGATCCTAATTAACAAACTTTGAATGCGAAAAGTCGTTTTGTCAATGTATTAAATACCAAAGAAATTACAAACTCAAAATTCAGACATACAATAAAAATGACTGCTTAAGGTCTGCCAGCATCCAGTCCAATTTGTTAAAGTACCGTAACCTTTGTATAATGTCGAGAAATTAGGTATTTGTGAATTAGTATGATATACTAGCAAGCTCCATCCAAACATATAATTCATATCAATGCTACAAACGTATTAACCCATTCACGCCGGTTGACTTGCTATCACGTTTAGTGGTTTTTGGGTCAGACGCCAGCGACAAGATATTTAGTCAAGGCATTAGGCTTATGCATTAGAATATCCCGGCATTTTGACCATTTTGAGCCAAAATAGCCCTGACGTTAACACACACAAAGTGCCGACTTCAACAACTGCCGGTCAAATAAGACGATTCAAACTATGTAGCCAAATTTCTTGCTTTAAGGAACACCCTACTAATCTTAATCAAAAGACAATTATTACCATCTTTATTCTGTTAAAATCTTCCACACTCCATAATTGCCCGAAACTTCAAACATTCACGTTTACATTTCTCAGATTTCAAAATTCCCCTAAATCACCTATAATAATTGAAAATTGATTTATCCAATAAGAAATTAATTCACATCCAACATACATGTGTCTCATATATGATAGAAACTCTTAATCATTTTAGAATTCGCATTTATTCATAGTAACCATGCTGCCAAAAGCAAAAACATCTGGTATCATATAACACTACATAAATACCTTGTCAAAGCCTATTTCAAATACATTTCTGTTGCTTATTGTTGAAATAATTGATTTTTCTTAATCAACTGGCCTAATTTTACATATTAGAGGACTTATTACATAAGACAGAGAATACCCACCCAATCACCAGTCCCGTGGCACTTCAAGCACAGTCAAGAACACGCCTTGAATTATTCTTTCTCGATGGCAAAATCATCATGGCTTTTACCCTTTCACTTGCGGAAAACATTCATAATTTGTTTTCTTTCTCTCTTTCTTTCTCTTTCTTTCTTAATTCACACGTCAATACATTTATATTTCAAGACGATAAATTTGACAAGTTCATTTTCAAAACATGTTAGTCCAGGCGCACGAGACATCGCATGGTTTTTAAATTCATGCCAATAAAAGAGAATCACATGAGGTAACAAGATGTTAGGATTATTCCAACCTCTAACCTCACAATCTCAACCCACACTCCAACCGCCCTCACAATTTAATGTCAAAACATTAAATTCAACAGCTAATCCCACCTCATAATTACTCAAGAAGGAAAAATGCTCATAGAAACCCCTAACAAGACCCGGATTCCCCCCCCCCCCATTATAACAGGTCTAGCACCTCCTTCCAGGTCAGCAAACCAGGTCAGCTGTGGACATCTGTCAAAACTTCAATATAATCCTCTACATTTACCCGATTGATACCCGTGACAGTATTTGAACCTAAAAAAACACCATTTCTCCCTATGCATAAGATCTCGGGATGTCTAACAGGTCAGCTAACCAGGTCAGCTGTGGACATCTGTCAAAAAAAAAAGTCAGGGATGCGAAGCCTATGCCAGAGAGCCGGCCACAAACCCCTTATTTCCTTCATTCCTGGACCTGAATTCCCTTGCAAACCACTCCTAAACTTCCCCTAGGTTCTGTTCTGACCCCCTTACCTGGTCTGCGAAGTCCTCCGCTCTTCCCAAGAATTCATTTTGGTTCTGCATTTCGCGAGCAGCTGTGTCCTCCTCGAGGTTCCTCCGGCGTCTGTGTGTCTGTCGCTCTCTCTCTCGGCGGCGCCCCACAAGTCCCTCTCCACTTGACTCGATTCCCTACTTCAGGTCCTATTTCTCGGGAATTCTCTTGCTCTCTCCTAGAACAAGGATTCGCGGGCGTGGCAGAGGTGCACAGCAGTCTCAGGTCCGGGCGGTGGTTGGCAAATGCGATTTCTGGGGCGGATTTTCCCCCTTCCAACTCAGCGCCTTTCAAAAAGGGGTTTTCGTGGCCGACCACCGCGCTGGAGGACCTGATTTCGAGTTATTTCCTTCTGCACTTCGCAGGGCGGGCTTCCTCACTGGCTCTCAAGGGCTCTAAATTTTGCTCTCGTTCTGAGCTTTGTTCCGACTTAATGGTTGTTGGGGAGAAGCCATTCAACAAGTGGTCGTTGCGAGATAAAAGTGGTGGTAACCCCCCGCAGCCATTCGCTTGTCTGCCACGTTAGACGTCCGGCTAGGCGCGCCACCTTTGAATCCCGGTCGTGAGCTCCAAACCTCGAGTGAGGGTTGTTCCTTGGGGTTTTGGAGGTTATTGGAGAAGTGTTGGGAGGTTGGTTCAGTAGGGTTATGGAGTGTTATTCAGTGGGTTTATTTACATCCTGACATAAGGATATTCAAGGGGGTTTAAGGAGCTAATGTGATTTATTCAGAGTTTAAAGTTGTTCAAATCATCATAAAAAGGTTTATTGAGGTTTATTCAAGGTGTTTGGGGTGGGATATTGTCGAATTATTTTGGTTGTTGTGAAATCAGAAATGCACTCATCCATATGAATACGTGTATTTGCGTGTATATACACAATTGCACAAACATACGGCTATACAGCACACGATCAACACAACTTTCTCTCTCTCTCTCTCTCTCTCTCTCTCTCTCTCTCTCTATATATATATATATATATATATATATATATATATATATATATATATATATATATATATATATATATATATATACATATATGTGTGTGTGTGTGTGTGTTATGTACATGGTATTTCTCTCTCTCTCGCTCGCTCTCTCTCTCTCTCTCTCTCTCTCTCTCTCTCTCTCTCTCTCTCTCTCTCTCTCTCTCTCTCTCTCTCTCTCTCTCTCTCTCTCTCTCTCGCACATACACACACACAAACGCTCACACATATAAGCACAAACTCACACACAC
>BOPN01001733.1:47500-57500 GCA_017312705.2 Penaeus japonicus | reverse complement strand
ATTTCTCCAATCTTTTTTTTTTTTTTTTCCTTTTTCGGCATCTTATGTAAAAAAATTCCTGTAACTTTTCTGTGGTTCTCATCATGAAACCTTATGGATCACAAGGCAAGCCTCTGCGCTTGACACTGCTATGTATTCCAGCTGTGTTCGACGAATGCAATCTGTTACTTAGGAATCCACACACACTTACACACCCACCGTCACATCCACACCCAAACATATATTCATGCACAGACACACACACACACACATATATATATATGTATATATATATATATATATATATATATATATATATATATATATATATACATATATATAGATATATATATATATATATATACATATATATATATATATACACACATATATATATATATATATATATATATATATATATATATATATATATATATATATATATATTCATATATATATATATATATATATATATATATATATATATATATATATGTGTATGTATATATATATATATATATATATATATATATATATATATATATATATGTATATATATATATATATATATATATATATATATATATATATATATATATATATATATATATATATATAAATAATAAAACATGTCGTCTATCCCTTCTTTGTGTATCCATCCCAGCATTGCAACAGCAAACCAAGATCGCTCCCATTTGCATGTTCGTGTCCGAGAGTAGTTCCGTCTGCTGGCAATGAAATAAAGCTAAATCTTTTATGCAATCGACCGTCATAAGAAGAATTCAAATGTCAAAAATGTGACTTTGATTAGATAATTAATGTACGAAGTATCTGCATAGTATATTCATATCAATTTTTGGTCAATGTACACTTATCTGGAACGAAATCTACTGCGCGCATCAATAAACCAATTACCTATTCAGTCAATAGAAATGTATATTGCACAACTTTGCAATTGTATGAGTATTACTTCGACCAGTCTCTGTTCTGAATTCGCTTTATTCCAATGTGTTAACATTAATGAGAAATACACAAAAAAATATATTATTGAAAATTATTGAAAAAAAATTGGTGGAAAAAATACTAAACCTCAAAAGGGATATATACAAAAATATATATTTTTAAAGAAAATAAAGAAGTATGTGGAAACTCCATTGCGCCCCCCCCCCCCCCCACACATACACATATATGGATATTGCATTACTGATTCTATGATTCGCTCTACTTTTTGTATAACACTCTAAATATATATCTTAGATTCTTCCTTGAACTGTTTATTCATGAACATATTTTTGAGGTTTAGCTGAATCCGTTCCTGATGTTTCATTTGCTTTCTGTTTCTATACGCTATGAACAGATAAAAACGCACACACACACACATGTATATCAACAGCGAGTACAAGATAAAAATAGTGTTTCTAGTATACACATACCCATTAGTACATTTCACATAATGCATAAACAAAACAAAAAATGGACACGTAAAGCATAATGGAAAAAAAATAATTTTATGAACTAGTATTGCTGACCTTTTTATTATAAATAGGATGTTACCTTGTACGCCTAAGTAACAGGAGTATATTTCTTTGAATGTATGTGGATCCGATTATTTATTCATTCATTTATCGTTTGCGTGTGTGCAGCCGTGGGTTTGTCAATGGATTAGTGTATTTACTTAAGTATTTCCTTAGTTTCTAAACTCTCTTTTTCATCTATTTGATATTTACTAGCGAAAATGTTCGACTCCACTTATCCGTTAGATAAAACATCCGGTTACTCCGCGACTGAATATTTTTTTTATCAGGTCGGTGTGTTGCTCAAACGGCTGGCATAGGTACTATAAATAAACTGGATACACAATGCGTCCTAACCATGTGTCACAAAACTGAACTGTTGTTATATTTTGGGCATTGGGAGCTCTTGCTGTTGCAAATTCTGCTGCCGGGAAACACAGGGCATTTCCTAGCCTCCCTACATGTCAGGTCCTCGGCAAACAGGCATGGCAAATGAGAATTCTCTGTATTATTATACTTGATTTTAATTACTCATAAAAAGGCTGAAAAACTTGAAACATCACTTTCCTATATCAATCACTATTCCAACCTAGATATAGTCAACAAACTAAGACACGCTCAAACCTCGCTCTCTCCCTAAATATTTTATTCTTAGTAGTCTTTGTAAGGGTCGTACACCTACTGATTCCTTATCTCTTTCTGTTGATTGCGTTCGTAAATTTGTAGCACGCAGAGAGATCCCCTGTTTTTTAATCTGATGTTAAAACATTAGTGAGTGCTGCTACTCAACTACAGCAAGAACATTGCCAATTATTTCCGTCCTGGAAAATTTTTGTTCCCCATTCTCCATGATGGGGAGGTTGGTAGGAAGGCTTAATCAGATCTGCTAAGTCTGCTTTGAGGAAAACATTATGTGTTAAGTGTTTGTCAAAGAAAGTGTTAGAAACCACTCTTTGTGAAGGTGAAGCTTGCGTAAACTCTATACATTTATGTTTAGACATTGTAGATCCTGATGTTTGAACCCTTTTGTTACCTTCACAATTTCTTAGTGGTCGATCTGCTGGATTTCAACTTGAGATTAATGACCAACCTTTGACACAGCAATGGATTTCAGTTTTCGAGGTCTTCACCAGTAGCAACTTGATAAATTTTGGAATTTGTGGAGCAGTGATTACCTCTGAAACTTGCCACCCATACGTGCTATGGAAATATTTCTTGGCAATGGCACTGTTAGTAAGACTGTTAAAGTCAAAACTGCCAAAGGAGTAGTGAGTCGACAGAAATTCCATGATCTGGAAATTTCTAGTACTCTGTTTGAAACTTAAGATGTAAGAAGCTCTACTTCCGAAGAAAATGAGAACATCTTCTGAAGAAAATGTTTCTGAACCTTGTAAAGAAATGTTACTAGGCCTACTTTACGTAGCCGCAGGGGTCGTGCTGTAAAAACGTCGGTCAGACTTGATTTGCAATGCTATGAAATATGTGTTTTTGTTTTAGTTTGAAAGTTGTGCTAAATAAGAAGTAACTGATGTACTATTGTTTACAAGTTTAATATATACAAGCATATTATCATTTGCGATAATATATTAAGTGTGTTCAATCACTTCCTAGTCACTAACATTTGCTCTCACAGGTGTTTGGGTCCTAGCATTAAAATTCTTTTTAGTGATCAGTGCATATGAGGTTCTGAAACCGGTTTAAGTTCACAATGGCTTCATATTTGGGTTCGATTTATTTCCGGACGAACCCGAGACGAAAATTGGACTGGACAGAAGACTGGCTACGTGTACTTGAACGCGTTCTTACTATATTAATTGGTGGCTGGCTTCCTTCCTACATTTTATCAATTTGTTTTTAATGGATATTGAGTTCTAAGCAGAGAATATATACTTAAGGAACTGTTACTGCATTATGTTTTTAATGACGAGCCCTTTCGAGAAGCACCCTTATCAAATAACCTAAAAATTGCTTTAGAAAACGACACCTAATTGCAAAAGGGTCTCCACAATCATAGAAAACTTCCCAGTGGTTTCAGAAAACGGGAGATTCTTCACAACGACATTACAGGAGCTACGCTAAGTTGGAAATTCACACAACACAAATACACACATTTTCTAAACTAGACTATCTCAAATCCTAGCATAATTACCCAACCACCAAAATAGTTCACCAATCACTATCTTCAAAAAGTAACCCACACACAAACCCACCAAAGATTCCAATGCATGTAATACCAACCTAAAACTCTTTGTCCTGACACGTTTGGAGTCTGATAATCCTCTGCTTACCGTATCGGGTCACGCAGGACAGTTGTTGCTGACTATAAAGAGCATTTTCACAAACTTTCAAGTGTCTACTGTTTCAGTAAGTGACTGTGACTATAGAAAAACTTGATGGTCTTGTTTATCACTTTTTTATCTCAAAGGAGGAGAAAGAGAAAGAGAAAGAGAAAGAGAGAGAGGGAGGGAAGGAGAGAGAGAGAGCGAGAGAGAGAGAGAGAGAGAGAGAGAGAGAGAGAGAGAGAGAGAGAGAGAGAGAGAGAGAGAGAGAGAGAGAGAGAGAGAGAGAGAGAGAGAGAGAGAGAGGGAAAGAGAGAGAGAGAGAGGAGGGGTGAGAGAGAGAGAGAGAGAGAGAGAGAGAGAGAGAGAGAGAGAGAGAGAGAGAGAGAGAGAGAGAGAGAGAAAGAGAGTGAGAGAGAGAGAGAGAGAGAGAGAGAGAGAGAGAGAGAGAGAGAGAGAGAGAGAGAGAGAGAGAGAGAGAGAGGGGGGGGAGAGAGAGAGAGAGAGAGAGAGAGAGAGAGAGAGAGAGAGAGAGAGAGAGAGAGAGAGAGAGAGAGAGAGAGAGAGAGAGAGAGAGAGAGAAAGAGAGAGAGAGAGAGAGGAGAGAGAGAGAGAGAGAGAGAGAGGAGAGAGAGAGAGAGAGAGAGAGAGAGAGAGAGAGAGAGAGAGAGAGAGAGAGAGAGAGAGAGAGAGAGAGAGAGAGAGAGAGAGAGAGAGAGAGAGAGAGAGAGGAAAAGAGAGAGAGAGTCAGAGAGGGGAAAAGAGAGAATGAGTCAGAGAGGGGAAAAGAGAGAGTGAGTCAGAGAGGGGAAAAGAGAGAGTGAGTCAGAGAGGGGAAAAGAGAGAGTGAGTCAGAGAGGGGAAAAGAGAGAGTGAGTCAGAGAGAGGAAAAGAGAGAGAGTCAGAGAGGGGAAAAGAGAGAGAGTCAGAGTGGGGAAAAATAGAGAGAGAGTCAGAGAGGGGGAAAAAAAGAGAGAGTCAGAGAGGGGAAAAGAGAGAGAGAGAGTCAGAGAGAAGGAAAGAAAGGGAAGAGAAGATAAAATGTGAGAGATAATAGAAAAGAGAGAGTGATATAGAGAATGAAAATAGGAGAATATAATAATAGTAATAAAAAAATATAAAAAAATGATAAAAGTAATAAAAATAAAGTTAACAACTATTCTTGTGTGTACCACCTTACCACCTGAAAACAAGCATTTGATTGAGGAAGGCAAGAAAAAGCTTGTTTGTATAATGTAGTAATAAATCATTTATGTACAATTTCAGATCCATAAATTCGGTATGGAAATGACAAGATTTAGAAACCAAAAATAAGTCTATACATATATAGTTTATTTATGATTTTGCTAAAAATTCAATTACTATTTAAGTCAAACATGCATAGAGAGAGAGAGAGACAATGTATATGAAAACAGAAGCAGTTGTAATAGCTAATATGAACTCCATTCTAATAAAAATTAATATGAATATTTTTTTTATGAACAAAAACAATAAAATTAAAAAAAGCTGATACTTAGAAAGCTTCATGTAGAATGCTGCAGGTGTTTACTAATAAAAACACAAAAAAGTTTCCCTTGCAGAAATAGGAAACTAAAAGCTTCCTTAGACCTTCAAAGACATTGAAAAAGGCATAGTTCATTAAGTTTTACAAACTTTGTCTCTACATTAATGACAGTATGAAAATAAAGACTGTTATATAAATTCTACAAAAGCATATGTATACCAAGACACAAAACCCTAGACATGTGATAAGGCACATGCACATACAATGTTATATATGTTTTAAAAGCCTATTATGCTTCACGACCTATCTATTTACATTGGCAAATAACTGACAATTGAGTTTTTTGAAACTCACTATGTGTTAAGAGTGTTGATAATATGTACAAAAAGAGAAAGGAAGAGAAGACAAGGAAGAACATTCTGAATGTGTTCTACACAGCAACCTCATTCGGTTCTATCATTGACTTGAGCATGTTCTTCACTGGACGATTCTTCAAGAACCCAAAACTCAGCTCCTCTGAAAGAGCAAAGAGTATTTGAAAAAAATAATAAAACATTTAGAAGTATTACAAAGTTATCAATAAGAATGACAACAACAACAACAAAACTGATGGATGCAATTATCCAAATAGTTTATTCATCTATCTCTTCCTCTATTTATTCAACTCTTTATCTATGAAACAGAAACAAACAAACATGTTTCACAACTATAAATATACATCATTAACAGTAATCTATCCAGCACTTACCAACAGCAGCATAACAACGCTCCGCTTCAGCCTTAGATGTGCTGATGAAGCTGGACACAATCTCAGCTGTGTGCTTCACCTCCTGCAGCATTAGCGTTGCTCGTTCCCTCACCGTTTGCAGTTCCTGATGAAGGAAAGAATAAATTAATATAATTTAAATTAGTTTCTTGTGCTTTTGTATATCAACTTACATGGATATCTGGTATGCTGTTATAATGAAGTTCATTCAGAGAATCAGCTACTTCTTTTTGTGGGAATGAATAAACGACAAACAAAATACTTTTGTGCATTGCAATATGTCGCCATGAAAATATGGGTGTAGGAGTAACATTTGTCTATAGGTTAACCTTAGTTGTGAACCTGACCTGCTTCTTTTGAACTGCATTTAAGAGCTACTGTGAATGATCTTCAGTCATCACTCATGTGTGAGTTGCTCTTGCTTTCTATCTCTGGTTAGATTGGGTGATTTTACAATGGCAAACCATTTTTTTTTCATGATACCAAACTTGGCATGCACAAATAATAGATTCAGAGCTAACCAAAGACTTCCCATTTATGGCAGGTACTTTATGCTAGAGAAGGTTATTAAGAGTTTGTATTCGGTCACTGGATAAGAGAAGATAAGGACAAAGAGACAGGATAAGGCAGAGAAGATAAATTCTCACATCCAACACAGAAATGATCTTTAGTAAACTTTATTGTTATCTCTCTTGTTTGAATGTCAGGAAAACTTAGCAAAATACATAGCATAGACAAAAAAATATCTTTCAACATACAAGTCTTCTGTTGACTTTCCTCCCATGAAAACTTGAAAACATTTTATCTGCAACTTTCCTCACAAAAAAAAAAAAAAAAAAAAAAAAAAAAAAAAAAAAAAAAAAAAAAAAAAAAAAAAAAAAAAAAAAAAAAAAAATGCAACTTTGCTCACCAAAAAATACATTCCTGCAACTTTCCTCACCTGAATATACTTGTTTGTAACTTTCCTCATACAATATACTTTCCTGTAACTTTCCTCATACAATATACTTTCCTGTAACTTTCCTCACCTGAATATACTCACCTGCATTTTTTCTCATACATATATAATTTCTGCAACTTTCCTCACCTGAATATACTCGCTTGCAAATTTCCTCTTACATATTTAATTTCTGTGACTTTCCTCACCTGAATATGAATATTTCTGTATCTCAATATAACTTTTATTACTTGTTTCTTGTTTGAATAACTTAGCCAAAATATAAGTTTGTAGCCAACTCTAAAGCAACTTTCCTTGCTGAATATACCATTCTTGCACCTCTCCTTACCTGTATGTAATGGTGGTAATTTGGTCTGCTGGCCAGGAGGTTGCGATAGACACTTGTCATCTGCTTAATCTGGTCTTCCTCGATCTTGGTCTCTCCGGACTTTGCTTCACGGAATTCCCTAAAATAAAGAGGAGAGTAGTTTGGTAATATTCTATTGATTTCTCAAGGTTAAATGTAGAAATTTGCACCGTTAAGTAAGTACAAAAACATTTATTTAACTGACCTCTCATATCCATATCAAGTTCTGAATTGCATGAACAAAGAAAAAAATTCTTTATAGCAGAGATCACATTCACTGTAATGACACTAGATTATGAAATTCTCAGCAAGGTGATATACAGCTAAATGACTCATAAAAGAGAAAAAAATATAATTTACAATATTTGCAACATGCAAAAAGCATGACTCCACGCATACCTTTCAGCAGCTTGGTATGTCTGTTTTCTTTGCTTCATCAAGGTCTTCCAGGCCTTGTATTCCTCTTCCAACTCTTTTGTTTTCTTCTTATAAGTTACAATCTTTTTGTGAATACTGAAAGCAAAAAATAAATAAACAATCTTTTTACAAATATACAAAAATCAATAAAACATAAAGATCTTTGTACTAGTGAGATCCGATACTGTAGATGTCAATTGCTCTTTCAACACTTACAAAGTATAAGCTTATGATAGGATGCATTTCAAGCAATACAACAACAAGAACAACAAAAATCCGGTATTGGCCTACTTTTCTTTGTCTTCCCCCGGTTTGGCAGGAGATGGAGACGGACCCTCTACAACTAAGGGCTGGCCTGCCACTACATAGGACACCTGGCCTGCAATGTCCTCGGACTGCGTTATCAGGTCCAGCCGCAAATCAGAAACGCATTCGTCCCCTTCCAACCTCTGCTCCAGACGACGCAGTGCCTCCCGAACACTTATGTCAATCAGGTGGCTTACCTTTGTTGTCTGTGGCATAGCCTTTGGAATGTTGTCAATTTGGTCTGTGGAAAGAGAAAAAGAGAAAATTGTGAAAAGAGAAAAAAAAAAAAAATATATATATATATAAATCATGCTATATAAGAGGATATAAAACAAATAACAATTTCATCTGCAATATCATTAACAAAGACAATTTATATAAGTAATTTCAAATCAGTTATCATCATACATTAGTATGATATATTCCTCATTAACCCACTCACAACGGGGGCATTCCAGCCTTGCATGTCACAATGCCGGGGCTTTCGAACGCTTAGGCCTAAATCAATTAAATGGCCGGCACCATATTGTGCTGCCCGGCCACCAGGCTTTTGAATGAGCGGTACAGTAGTGCACCACCCGTCCAGAGAGGGTTAAATGACAAATATTCTCAGGAAACTTATTAGCCAAACAAACCTTGCAACGAAAGTACTGGAACCACTGCACAGAGAGACATCCTCCCCCCCATGCCCTGAATCGACTTCCTGCCTCTCCCCAGTGTAGATCTCCTTCTTTTGACCTTATCCATTTCTGTCTGGAGTTCCTTTCTAACCTCAGGCACCGAGCTCTCCAATGACCCACTGAGATCTGATGCCCCTTGCACAGTCTCATCTGAGGATCCGGAGGTACTCAGGCTTGTCTCTTTTTGTGCTGTCTTAAGGACATCTGTTGTCGGTTCAGTGTCCTCTTCTGACCCCTTGCATGTTGTTGCCAGGGCTTTCTCCTGCCTCTTTGCCTCTTTACTGCTCTTTTCCTCCTTGGCTTCCACCTGCCTTTCATTCTCTTCAGCCTGGATGATCATGCTCCTGGATAACGGGACAGGAATCTTTGACTGGTTTTTACTATCATCCCTCGCGCTACTTCTGGCTCTCCTTGGTGTGGTAATGCATTCCTTTTGTGTTGATGCTGGAGTCTGGCTTCTACTCCTCCTCCTTGTGTTGGGTGTGCATTTGAGTAGGGGCTCGGCCTTGCTTGATGAGGGAGTTTTGCTTCTGCTCCTGGGCATGGGCGTTGGTGAAGAACTGCCTTCCTGCCTCTCAAATGCCAGGGTCTTGGCTCGGCTCCTCAGTGTGGGTGTGGGCTTCTGGCAAGGGGTGTCATCCTCTGATAAACGGGATTTGCTTTTGTTCTTTGAAACAGGTGTGAGATTAGCCGCGGCAGCACTCCTCTTCTGAGACATTGGGCTCTTGCTCCTCGTTCTTCTTGGGGTTGGTGTGCCATTTCCTTGGGACACGTCATTTTTCTCTACCAGTGGTGTTCGGCTTCGGGTCCTTGGCGTGGTCATACTTTCATTCCCTTTTTTCTCTACAGCAGACTGCTTTCCCCTTGATCTCTGGGGTGTTGTGATAGCCTTAGGAGGGGAAGCATCCTGGTTCTCTGCCTGATCATCATGACGCCTCTTCTCCGACCGTGCAGTGGCTGTGTCCCCCGACATGTTCCTTAAGTTAATGTGATCACTAAACTGGTCGTGTCACTCACTTGCTGTGCATACTTTACCTTGGCTTTTATCTCACCCTGTTGAAAGACAATGGAATTAATATAGGTACTTTGTGACTACTATGCAATGGCACTTAGCTGGTGCAATAATGAAAATAAACACTGATATAACCATCAATTCAAAAAGAAAGAAAATTATACATGCAGGACCTATAGGCTGAACTTAAGTGTGACAATAAATACTACCAGTCTAGCAACATCTGAGTTTATCTTTTC
>BOPN01001733.1:37500-40000 GCA_017312705.2 Penaeus japonicus | reverse complement strand
CGCACAAGCCGCAAGCCTCGGTTGCCCGCTCGCTCTACCCGAGCGCGCGGCTTCCCCTCATAGTGCGTCCAGGGCGTCTGACGCGAAAACCACAATACGTGCTATCACGTCAGCCGGCGTGAATGGATTAAGCCTAATTGGTGCTGTCATATATGCCGTGACACTTGTCTGTAATGGGTTAAATAAATTGTTAACCCGATAAAAGCTCAAAGTAAGGTGTAGAAAAGTAGACAAATTTCTAATATTTCTTACAAACAAAAATAAACATCTTAAGCTTTTGTAATGGACATATCATTAAATTAATGATTTAGATAATAGAATATTTACACCTTCAACTGAAAACAAGATGCAAATATGGCTGGTCTATGGAGAGCTAAATTGAAATTCAATGTAAATTTTCATATGCAAAATTTAATTATGAAACATTTCTATACACTAGAAAATAATAAGGGATTGTTTATTAACTGGCAGGTGAAATTCAAGCAGTTTTTTAAAAATCAACTGCAATTTAACCCATTCACACTGGGGCCGTTCCGGCTTTGCACGGTCGCAATACGGGGGTTTTCAAACGCATAAGTCTAACGCCTCAAGATTCTCGGACACACAAGCCACGAGCCTGGGCTCAACCCGAGTGCCGGACTTGCCCTCGTATCTCGTCCTGGGCATCTGACGCAAAATCCACAAAATGTGTCATCACATCAACCGGCTCCAATTGGTTAAACATCCTGGTATACTCCCACACTAATAGACACCCACAGACACAGACAAGAACACAAACATAGATAAAGACACATGCACATGCGCCCCCCCACCCTAAACACACAAATAATTCTGAAACTCATGCACTTTTCTGATTAAGGGAATGAGGCTCTCACTGTAGATTGGCTTTGATAGATTGGTGAAATCTAAGATGATTTTCACTCATATATGATATTTCCATTTTAAATTGAAAATAGAGAAGTTATTGAATACAGAAATATAATACTCAGAGCAACTCCATTGACATTCATCCTTCACTAAGGAGCAACAGACTGATGCAATTTTGTGTTAGCTGGTATAAACTTCGGTGGAAAAGAGCCATCTATTAGAGAAAAATAATTGACATTCAGTTCGTCAATAGATAATCACTAATGAAACCTACCCATTTAACAATAGGCTATGCATGAGCAAGGACAGTTTCATGTTGCATGATTTTCAATGTTTTGGGAGGTTTGGTGTTCAATGCAATTTGGTTGTTGTATCATGGAGATATGTCTTTATTTGTTTTATTGGTTGCTAAGTAGTATATACATTGATGATGCACCTAAGAGCTTTATTGTCAAATTAGGAACTATTCTAAGTTTGATCATACTGGAATATTTGTTTGGATGATAAATGATACATCAGTAAATTAATTAATACTAATGTTTATCATTATTATTTAATTAATACCCCCAACATTCATTTTCTTGAATTATTGTAATGTAATTGATGTAATGTAATAATGCTTTAATTCCAGTTAGTGATGTAAGGAACAATACTTTCATTTGAATTTGTTTGTCAGTAATGTTTAAAATTCTTAAGTCTTTATTAAGTAAAATTAATTTCTTACAAGATTCTTTAAAAATAAGCATTTCAATATTTTTCTTTCCTTTAATGTCACATAATAAATAGAAATGGGGTAGAGGCAGTGATGATTTATCACAGTACTGCAGGGGGTAAAAATACTATAACTTTGAGAACCACTGCCCTACAACCGTTGGCACTCCAGAAAAAGCCAACAAACCTCATCTGTATCAATGGTCTAGCTCTGACACGTTCTTTATTTTATGAGAAAACATGAATGAAGACTACAAGCTCTTTTTTGACAATGTATATGGCGAAGGGAATTTAGGCCATTCCGTACAGAGCAAGTTTTAACTAGATTTTGGTAAAACGAAGACCATATGATTATAAGTATAAATTCAATGTCGGAAGGCACTGCAGATGTGCTGTAACCATTTACCAGCAACATTTATTTCAAATGAGCTATTATTAATGTTTTGGTAAGTGACTCAAGACGTGCAAATCTATCTCTGTAGTTCCTAAATTTTTTCTCTCATCTTCCAGCCAGTTCTTTGCACAAGAGTGTGAACCCCATCCTGAAAAATCAAGTGTAAACCATATCTTCCACAATGTCAAGTAAGTTTCTGGAATAGAATGTTTTATTTTTTACTTCATACTCTTTATGATCAGAGCATCATCATGAAAAATGTTACCAGAATTAATGTTAATTTTAATGAGGTAGGGAGTGTTGTATGAGTATAAATATCATTATGTGTCTTTTCAAATATCTTTTTCTGTAGAATTTTATCCAAATTATGTTATCAGTAATTCATTAACTATGGACTGCATGCCTAAAAGTCTTGCAATTGTTATGGCCATCTGCCTTTGGGTCTCTGGCAAGATTTGGCTTGAAGTGCTTCTCAGATATGTTGATATAATCTTCTCAGTATCACCAGGGTGGTCTACCTCTTGCCAG
>BOPN01001733.1:22500-25000 GCA_017312705.2 Penaeus japonicus | reverse complement strand
ACTACTACTACTACTACTACTACTACTACTACTACTACTACTACTACTACTACTACTACTACTACTACTACTACTACTACTACTACTACTACTACTACTACTACTACTACTACTACTACTACTACTACTACTACTACTACTACTACTACTACTACTACTACTACTACTACTACTACTACTACTACTACTACTACTACTACTACTACTACTACTACTACTACTACTACTACTACTACTACTACTACTACTACTACTACTACTACTACTACTACTACTACTACTACTACTACTACTACTACTACTACTACTACTACTACTACTACTACTACTACTACTACTACTACTACTACTACTACTACTACTACTACTACTACTACTACTACTACTACTACTACTACTACTACTACTACTACTACTACTACTACTACTACTACTACTACTACTACTACTACTACTACTACTACTACTACTACTACTACTACTACTACTACTACTACTACTACTACTACTACTACTACTACTACTACTACTACTACTACTACTACTACTACACTACTACTACACTACTACTACTACTACTACTACTACTACTACTACTACTACTACTACTACTACTACACTACTACTACACTACTACTACACTACTACTACACTACCACTACACTTCTACTACTGCTACTACTACGACGACGACGACGACGACTGTTATTATGATGATATCAATTTGCTTAGGAAAATGGGAAATGAATGAAAAATAGATAAGAATTTGAAGATAAGCATAGTACTATAAAAGTATAAAGAACTGTCACATCTCTCTTGTATGGTGGACATAGATAACCTTATCAAGTCTGGACATCCTTTGGTCGTTAAGGGTTTAAAGTTGAAATTTGGCATGAGGCTAGAGTGACGAATGCAGGACAAGAAGAATGTGCCCTTTGGTGATGGGGATTGAAAAGAGAGTCATTTTGAATATAATTTTTTATGTGTAATTTTTTTCCATGATTGACATTGGCTTTCACCTTTTTTAAAACTGTTAAAAAATTTATAATCATTATTATTTCTGCCTAAAGTCGTCAAATATCGGAATGGCCTGCCGGAAAGGCCTGAATGCTAGTAACGTAAAGAGAAGGCATGATGGTTCTTGCAGGAAGCAGAAAACAGATGAGCTAAAGGAGTTCAGTGAGGATCTTTCGAGTTGTTCCTCTGGTGGGTTCTTTGGTATATGTGTGTCTGTGTGTGTGTGTGTGTGTGTGTGTGTGTGTAGATATTCATAAACCCTGTATGATTGCATATACATGCTTCTACTGAATACCTAGTGGTATATTTTTGATAGTCTTATGCATTGTAACTTAACATTATATGTAATTAGAGAATTATGAAGAAAGAGAGACCAGAAAAAAAAAACAGACAGACAAACAAAGAAACAAGACAAGAGAAGACAAAGCATATTATACCAAGTTCTTGGTAAGGATCAGAATTTTACATTTTCATTCTATCTTTCCAGATTTTGGGTTTGTTTCGACGAATACGGGAGGATCAACAGCTCCGAGTGGAGGCGGTGAGTGGAGAAGAGTCTAAGGCCTTGTACAGTGGAAGAACTTTTTATCAGTGCTCGAGAGTAGTGCTGATTAGTACATGTACTGTAGTTGTAATGGTAATGGGGAAGTAACGGTAGGAATAATGGATGTAATTGTGAATGTGGTGTAGTGTTGTAGAAGTCATGTGATGTTATCAGTGCCTTGTTAATGAGGGGAAGATTGTAATGCTTGATCTTATATTTGTTGATTTAGTTTTTGTGATGTATAAATCTCTCTCTCTCCCTAATTCTCTCTCTCTCTCTCTCTCTAATTCTCTCTCTCTCTCTCTCTCTAATTCTCTCTCTCTCTCTCTAATTCTCTCTCTCTCTCTCTAATTCTCTCTCTCTCTCTCTAATTCTCTCTCTCTCTCTAATTCTCTCTCTCTCTCTCTCTCTCTCTCTCTCTCTCTCTCTCTCTCTCTCTCTCTCTCTCTCTCTCTCTCTCTCTAATTCTCTCTCTCTCTCTAATTCTCTCTCTCTCTCTCTCTAATTCTCTCTCTCTCTCTAATTCTCTCTCTCTCTCTCTAATTCTCTCTCTCTCTCTCTAATTCTCTCTCTCTCTCTCTAATTCTCTCTCTCTCTCTCTCTCTCTCTCTCTCTCTCTCTCTCTCTCTCTCTCTCTCTCTCTCTCTCTCTCTTTTTTCTCTCTCTCTCTCTCTCTCTCTCTCTCTCTCTCTCTCTCTCTCTCTCTCTCTCTCTCTCTCTCTCTCTCTCTCTCTCTCTCTCTCTCTCTCTCTCTCTCTCTCTCTCTCTCTCTCTCTCTCTCTAATTGAAAGTGAACTTTTTCTCCAAAATGATTTGATGATTTATTAAGCACATTTCACCAATGGCAACTCCGTAAGATTTGTCAGTAGCTGTGTACATGAGAGTATGATTTTTCCCTTGTATGGGAATAGTGATAATAACAGGGTCTGGTTAACAGCT
>BOPN01001733.1:0-7500 GCA_017312705.2 Penaeus japonicus | reverse complement strand
TGGCTACTAGTTCAGTGCCCACCTGACAAATTTGTTTACAAACATGAACAGCCTAATAAAATGAAGGAAAGTATTGAAAGTCTAGTGAGCAAAGGGAAAAGAATAAGGAGAGAGTAGAAAGAACTAGAGAAGGATGTATGGTAGTTGGAAATGAAGTAATAGAGTGAAGAAGGAGATGTAGAAATTATGTGGAAAGCTAAAGAGGAAGATAATGAACGGGAAAAAATAGAAAAGAGAGGTAGCAGTGTAAGGAGAACTTATAAAGACAGGCAGCAAGATTAAGAGGTTTGGGATGTAAAAAAAGTTGAAATCAAAAGAAGAAGAGTCTCAATGTCAGAATTAAAAGAGTGGAAAGGGGAGATTAAGAAGGGGAAATTATAGAGAATATGAGAAGAGAGAAGATTAGAAATTTTGTGGTTAACCCATTGATCGCGGTATTAAATAAATATTTGTGCAGGAGGATGGCTGGTTTACATTGTCTGGCACGGTACCATCCGCGTCTATGACCGACTCTGCCTTTGCAGCAAATCATGCCATCCACTGCTAATGGGTTGAATTAAGAGTGAAAAGAAGCAAATAATAAATGAAAGTATAGCAAAAATAAAAGAATAATTATAAGAAACAGAAGGAGACATTGGAAAAGAGATGTAGCAAAAGAATATGTAGGAATGATGCAGAAAGTGAAAAGCAAGAACAGGTTGTAAAAAATAAGTTTGACTAGGAAGGAGGTTAGATAGGGAAAAGTAGATATATACTACATCACTTATTATACCAAATCTCTACTCTCTTTTTTCACCCCAAGGCTATTACGCGCCCAACATGCCCCCAGTGGAGTTCACGCCTGAAAACCCTTACTGTCGCTTCAAGGTTGTCTGCTATGCACGCCTTCCAGACTACCGCAATGAGGACGGTCACGTTCAGGTCAACATCGGAAAGCCGCTCTCAGAAGTGGAGTGAGTGTTTACACTATTACTATTATCATTATTATTATTATTATTATCATTATTATTGTCATCATTATTATTATTATCATTATTATCATTATTATTATTATTATTATTATGATGATATTAATAATAGTATTACTATTTTTAATATTATTGTTGTTATTGTTGTTACATCTTTCTTCTTTATCTTCACAAAGAATCATTTCCACTGTGCTGACTTTTTTCCATTCCTCCTTATTCTGTGTGCCTATTTCATCCTTCCATTTTCTTGCTATGCTTTTAATGCCTCACAACTCATTCCAACCTTTTCTCTCTTAGTTGTATGAATTTAGATGCTTTTTTTTCTTCACTGTACACATATACACCCTTCCGTTTCTGGACTGCCTGTATTTGTGCCCTTGTGTTGCTTCACTGTATGTATTTACATCCTCTTGTTTCCTCACCTTGCACAATTTATCTTGTGTTTCTCCGTTATGCTTATTTTGACCGGGGTGTTTCTTTCAGCCGTATTCTAAGTGCCTAGCACGCTGATTACATGACATGAACCTGCTGCTTTGTGCTACATGATTTAATTCGTGCATTTCTTCATGATACATATTTTCATCCATGTGTTTCTTTCTTGCTGTATGTATTTCATTTTTTACTTGTTTCAACCTTTCCTTCCTTTAGTATGTGTACTTTAACCCATGCATCTCTGCATAGTGCATATTTTATTATTGCAAAAACTTGTTCAAACATTTTCTGTTTGCTGTATGTGATATACCCATCTGTTTCTTCATTATACTGAATTCAACTTTTTCACCTAATTATTTTAATCCATATTTTCAGGCAGCATAAACAGCAGATTGTGACAACCCTGACAACTCTCTTCAATGGGGCAGAGGTGGTGGTGGAAGCAATTTATGCCATGAAAGGGACAAATCAGACGGTCCTGCACATGCACGTCTTACAACCACTTCCAAATGGTAAGAGGTTTTGTGGGCTTCGTTTTGTTATTGTCATAGTTTTTTAAGGTTTTAATTGTTATATTGCTTGTTGTCAATATCATTTATGTATATATTTTTTTATAATTTTTGTTGTTGATTTAATAATTATTTTTTATAAAGATGCGACATGTCTATGAGAATGTGAGGAGAAAATTATTTGCTGTGTCTGGTCAGAAGAGCAAACTACCCTCGCCACTTAATTAGATATATTGGTGAATACATGATCACTGGCGATAAAGTCTAATTGTAATATATCATTGCAGGTGGAAAGCAGAAAGCGCCGTCTTCAGATGTTTATCGTCATATGGCAGCTCCAACTAGTGCAGAGACTGTTAAGGTATGGAGTGTTGAGGGTGTTGTTCTTGCTGCAATTGCAGGATTGAAGATGAGATGTTCAATATAATTGTGATTATGCTACCTATAGGTTATATTGTAGTAATAGCTTTATTGCCATGAGTCATGAGACTATAATTGCTGATGTAACAATGCTACTAAGTGCTAAGAGGAAAATACTTATCATAGCTCTAAATAATTATATCTCTAATTACAGTATTCTTAAGCATTGGACAACCTGTAGATTAGAGCCTTTGAGGTGTTTGATTTTTTAGTAGACTTGTAATGCATAAACAGAAGGTACATACCAATAAATAGTGCTGCCTATAGTTCCTTCGATGAATCTGCCATCTAGTCCACTCATGGCCAAATGATGAAAGAGTAATGGAGTTTTTTATTCACAGCCTCACTTTCATCTGTACTTCACCATTATTCTTAATCATCTTCCTTTTTTCTTGTGATTAATATTTTTTATATAGGATAATTTGTGAGAGTTCCGAATACAGAATAATTTTATTGATGCAACATTATTTTTTCAAGTTCTGTGATTGACTGTCAAGTGTTCATTTATACACCAATGATTTATCACAAATTAGATATGTATCTTTTTTACAATTCATATTTTGATTATATCAGTTATTCTTTTTACAGAAAGTTCTATCACTCACTAATCACTTTTCAAAGTGATTAGTGATTTTTAAATTACCTAGAATTCACCTTATGTACATATACATTTTGTTTTGTTTATCACTAATTAGTTAACCCAATGATGATGGACAGCATCTCTATATTTAACGAGGCAAAGGAAGGCCTGGATTCAGGATGACATCCACACATACCATGACAGTAGAGGTTCTTCTCTGTTCTTGTATACTTTACATGCATGGATATTTACGGCTCTCACGGCACCATTTTCACGTTCTCAGTCTTCCAAAGTCATCCTAAACCTTTTTTTGTTTTGTTGTTTTTTGCGAGTCCAGAATCAAAGGCTAGGGGGGACAACCATTGTCCCTATGCTTATCATTTTTACCCCAAGGGGGCAACCTTGATATGAATCCCACTGTATTAGCCATTTCACTTCAATTATTTCTTGATGTCATTGGCTTAATGAAACTGAAATGTTAGGGAAAAAAAAAAAATTAATTCAGTTTGTTTTTCCTCTTTCAGAACCTGTGCATCCAGGATGTAATTCCACTCGTGTCCCTGACGGAAAAGCAGATGAGGGAGTACCTGGACACTCCACAGAGAGGTGAGAAGTGGAAGAGGAGGAGATATGATAAAAGAAAGGGAAATGAAAAGAGGAAAAAAAAAAGATTGGGATAAAGGGTTAAGGGTAAGGGAGAAAATGTAAGAATTTGGAAAAGGGAGATAGAAGGAAGAAAAAACAAATGGGGGAAAAGGGTTAAGAGTAAGGGAAAAGATGCAAGAATGAATGGGAAAAGGGGAAGAGTAAGAGAGAAAATGTAAGAAAAATGGGGAAAAGGGTAAGAGTGAGGAAGAAAATACAAAAAAGGGGTAAAATTGGAGAATTTTGGGAAAAAATGCATGAATGGGGAAAGAAGGATGGAAAGGATAAGAATGAGCTTAATGAGATAGATAGAAAAGATATGATGAAGGGATAAAAAGACAAAAGGCCCAGGACAGCCAGATAGGGACAGAAAGAGAGTGAAAGAGAAAGAAGAAAAAAACAAGAAATTAGCACAGCCCTAAACCTTTCCCTTTTCTCTCTCTTTTTTCCCCACAGGAATCGACCCTGCATTGTGGGAGCAGGGCAAGAGGGAGAACCCCGACCCAAAGAAGTTCTTCCCGGTGGTGAAAGTGGGGTTCCAGGAGCTTCAGATGCAGTTTAAGTACGTGCTTGTGCTTGGCAGGCTCTCCTCTTAGGGTTTGTTTGCCTCCGATCCCCCTCTGTATATGTGCCCCCCCCCCCCTCATTCCTCTCCTTTCTGTATATTCTCAACCTCCCTTTTATTTTTGCTGTGTCTGCCTGCCTTATATCCCTCCCCAGGTCTTTCTTCACTTTCCTTATGGTCACCCCCATCCTCTTCCCACAGAGAGCAGGAGCAGCACGCAGAGAAGCTGCAGACAAGCATGAAGGAGATCACAGACGCCATTACGCAGCTCAAGCACAAGCAGGCCATGGTGAAGGCGGCCATCCAAAACGCCAAGTGGAAACAGGCTAACCTTACTCGGAGGGTGCTCAAGGTGAGATAGCATGGGGGGGTTTTGGGTATGGGATGTGTATGTTTGTGAAGGGGGGGGTGTATGCGTGGTTTGTGTGTATGGAATGTGTGGTGTGTGTGGTGTGTGCGTGCGTGCGTGCGTGCGTGCGTGCGTGCGTGCGTGCGTGCGTGCTTGCTAAGGAAGTGTGGATTAAAGTGTTGGTGTAGAGTTGGGGATGGGTGGTAGGGGTGTTATGGGTTGGGGTACAGGTGTAGAAATGGGGAGATAAGGAAGCCAGTTGGGGTGTGGGAGGTAGGAAAGTGTGAGGGGTATGGGAATGGGAGGGGTAGGAAAGTCTGTATAGGGTTGAGTGGGGTGTAGGTGGGAGTTATGAGATGGGGGTAGGGAAGCGTGTATAGGGGGCGTTGCTAGTGTAGAGATGGAGGTGAGGGTGTGTGTATGTGGGGTGGGGGAGATGTATGAGGGTTGTAGGGGGGGAAGTGTATGTGTGTTTAGGGGGGGAAGGGTGTGACAAGGGGTTTGGGACTAGGGAACAGGGAAGCATGTGTGTGTGTGTGTGTGCATTTTTATGTGTATTTGTGTGTGTGTTTTTGTATGTGAGAAGGAGGTGGGATAACAGTAGAAAGATAGGTGGATAGTTGGATGGATTAGTGTGTAGATAGTTGACCTCATGGAGGTTTCATCAGTAATACTATGATTCTTATGATTGTTGTTGTTGTTATTATTATTATTATTGTTATTATTATTATTATTTTTTAATTATTATTATTATTATTATTATTATTATTATTATTATCGTTATTGTTATTATTTTTAATATTAATATTTTAATCATTATGATTATCATTACTATTATTCCTATTACAATCAACATTTTTATCTTCGCCACTGCAACTCAACCCCCATGACCTTATGCCTGACAGCTGGCGTCAGCTCAGGAAGTGGAACGCAAGCGTGGAGTGCCACTGGACCAGACGGAGGAGCAGATACGCATGCGTCTGGAGGACTTGTATGTGCAGCTCATGCAACCCACACAATATAGGGTGAGTAGTCTTATCCAATATAGAGTGAGTAGTCCTTTGCATGTCCTTAGGAATGTTTAATTTCTCTCAGGTTGTTACTGTTTCAAATCTGGGCTGACCTGTGAGAGCTGGTTTCCGTTCACTCATAGGGGGTGGTGGATAATTTTATTTCATTACTCTGGATAATGCAGAGAGGAGATCATCTCATTTCAGTTCACATCGGCATTATTCAGATTTTTGTTTTCATAGTAGCTTTCCTCCATCATTTGGCCAATTTGCCTTTTCATGATGGTGAATGAAAATATGTTTACATCCAGAGTAAATAGGGTCATCAGTTTAATGAAGATTGTTATCACCAACATTTCAATTCTTGATCATCTACCATTAAAAACGGTAGATGGTCAGTAATACTACAATCCTTATGATGAATTTTCATTCATCATCTTTTATCACTACCTTTAAAATTTCCATTCTCAACCATTAACTAATACATTCCTCTTCCTCCTCCTCCTCATCCTGCACAGGGATGCCTGAATGAACTCATGGCCCAGATGTCAGTGAAGCCCTCAGGTTCGAGGAGCTGCCCGCGCTACGGCTTGGTGAACGACAAGGAGAAGGACGTTTCACAGTACATCTCATGGCAGCAGGAGGCACTCAATGCGGTGGTCGCGGTGCTGAAGGAGGACCTGCTGATTGCAGATAGCATGGCAGAGGAGCTACAAAAAAAGTCTTAGGGTTGAAAATTAATTAGTCAATTATTTTTTTTCTTTTTTTTTTCTATTTTTTTGAGGAGTAAAGTTTTTTTTTCCTACCTGTGCTAGATATGTATGTATATTACTATTTAGTTTTGTTTTTATAAAAAAAAAGTTTAGCTGGTTATGTTTCAGTAAAATACATGTACAGAAAAAAATAAAATTAAGAATGATAAGCTCAATTACCCAGAATAAGTCAGCATTAAGAAGAATCTTAATCTGTTTCTAGTGGATATGTTTTTTATATAAACCATTTCTGACAACTATACAATTTGGAAATATACTAAGTGAGACCAAATTTTTATTTATTTAATGTAATCATGGATGAAAGTATTAATCATATATGCCAAGCTGTGATTTCACTGAATAAGGAGAAACGTCATTAAAAATACCAACATCGGTGATAGATGAAAAGGTAAACTCTTGATCTTTTTTTACACCTGTGATGTTCAATAAATTTACCAGCAGGACAGAAAGGAGGAGAATGTGCCACAGTGTAGAATTGTAAGATGTTTTATAATAACTCATTATCCATAATAAAAGGCTTGAAAATGTGTGTTTCTTTTGCACTTTCATGTCAATATTTTTTCAGTTTATAAGTCAAGTGCATATCTGTAATTGACTGCTTCTAGACAGAGAGAGTGAGTGAGAGTGTCATGTACAAAAGCCATGCATGCACACTGACTTTTCTCAGACTTTCTGGCATCACATGTTGTTATATGCTTCTTGATTCAATTCAGAATTAAGAGGTATTTCAATGGTCTTTCTTATGATGACCCTGAGCTTCTGAAGCTAGTAAAGCATGCCAATGAAGCAAATCTTCCTACATCTGGTTTAACAGTTTAAGTTGCTCAAGAGGAGACACAAAAGGAAAAGAATACCATAAAAAACAATGGGGGAAAGAGAGAGAGAGAGAGAGAGAAAGAAAGAAAAATAAATAGATAAAGAAAGAAAGAGAGAGAGAGAGAGAGAGAGAGAGAGTGTGAGTGTGTAGGTGTGTGAGTGTGTGAGTGTGTGAGTGTGTGTGAGTGTGAGTGTGAGTGTGAGTGTGAGTGTGAGTGTGAGTGTGAGTGTGAGAGTGAGAGTGAGAGAAAGAAAAAAGAAAAAGAAAGAGAGATAGAGATTGATTTTGATTTTGATATGTTTATTTATACTATATACATTGTATACACATTGAATAGGCATAGGAACTATGTCTAGGAGAGAGAGAGAGAGAGAGAGAGAGAGAGAGAGAGAGAGAGAGAGAGAGAGAGAGAGACAGACAGAGAGAGAGACA
>BOPN01001732.1:262500-268107 GCA_017312705.2 Penaeus japonicus | reverse complement strand
ATATATATATATATATATACATATGTGTGTGTGTGTGTGTATATGTGTGTGTGTGTGTTGGTATGTTTGTGTGTGTATTTGAACATATGATCTTGTATGTGTTTTCTGGAATAAAGTATATTCATGTTTGTAGTCTAATGATCTGCTATTAGTTTGTCTTTTTTCATCATTATTTCGAGGTTTATTTACCATACGACAACCTGCGAACAGGAATTGTTTGTTGATATGATTGTTATCTGAGAAGATTATTCATTCATTCATTCTCTCTCTCTCTCTCTCTCTCTCTCTCTTTCTCTCTCTCTCTCTTCTATTACTTAGTCCCCTGAACAATTAGTAGTTAGCATTCAATGTTAGTTCAGTTACTCTCATCCAGGCTTAATTTTCGAACTCGAATTCGGCAATTTCCTGCATGCGATTAATTTTGACATGAATTAATGTCACCTGCTGCACTGGGGGAGGATGAATTATAGATATGACATCTGGATTGGAGGACGTGTCTTTGTGTTACGGCTGGCATTATGCATGTGCTCGCTCCTGCCCCGTCATGTTCTTGTTTATCACGCCGCCGGGCCAGATAATAAGACCAATTACCTCGCCCATCTTTAATTGCAGCAGGGGCGGCGGCCGGGCCTCGGAGGAGCGGCGCGGCGCGACGTGGGAGAACTGCCCCTCGGAGGACGTCGCTCGATGGCTCACTCGGGACGAGCTCGGATGAGGACAGGGACTCAGGTTCTTAGGATCCTTTAAGAATGTGAGAATCCAGGCGATGTCGGAGGTTATTGATCCTTATCGAATCTCGTGGGAGAGAATAGGAGAATAAGGAGGTCCTCGGAGATTTTTAACTCTTTTGATCCCCTGTAGAAAAAAGAAGAAAATTAGTGTTATCAGAGGTTTCTACTTTTTTTTTTTTCTTTTTTTTTTTTTTGTACCACACGGAAGAGAACACGAAAAAAAATCATGGTCGTTCCCGGAGACTCCTGAACCTCTTGTAGACCTCAGAGAAGAAGGAAAGAGTCCCGGTGCCCTCGGAGAACCTTTCCGTTGAGGATCGGCTGGGGCTCCGGAGGTGCGCTGGTCGAAGAGTATTGAACCCAGCGCCGCCGGACGATTCGTGCTTATGGCCGCTGCAATGTCAGTGGCAAATAGAATTACCCGAAGGAAAATGTTGTTTGCTTCGAGCCGTGAATGTGTTTTGTCACTCTAGTGAAATTATTTGATTTACTTAATTATACTTTAGAAAATGAAAAATCTCTATTTCGCATGAATTACGAACGCAAAAATGAACACTTTATTCTATTCAAAAAGCTATATATTTAATCTTATATTTTATTTTGAATTATTTTTGTTTAGTTCTGATCACTACCAGTTTCACATTATCATCATTTTTATCATCACTGTTGTGATGCTTATCACTTTCGTTATAAATGTGTAGTCATGGACACACATTTAAGTGTGGGTGCGTGCATGTGCAAGTCTGCGTCTATGTGTGTGTGTGTGTGTATGTGTGTGTGTGTGTGTGTGTGTGTGTGTGTGTGTGTGTGTGTAGCTACGTCCGTGTGTGGGTACGTGTGTATGATTAAGTGTAGCACTATAATTTCATTATGAATATTGCCATCCTCTCTGATATCGAGATCTCCATTCAAAAAGAGGAATTTCGAGGATGCGTATCACAGGGAACAAGCCATTAAGAAGATAAAGAGAGAGGGAAAAAAAACGAAAGAAGGCAAACATCCATATCAAGCCATTGCAACCCAGCTCTTCTGCAGGCGGAATTCACAACAATAACTTAAATGCGTTCGTCACTCCTCACCCACAAGTTTAGATGATAGTAAGACTGTAGCCATAAAAATCATATACAGCGAGGAGAGCCATCCTATTGGTACATAGAGCTATAAGGTACACAGCAAAGCCTCGTTAATCCGGCCCCGGTTAACCGAACTCCCGGATAAACCGACCGGTCGCCGAGGAAACCCGGTTCCGTAGAAGCGGGACTACGGTTTATGCGGAGCGTGTGGTTTATAACCGATGTAAGAGCGTGCGATGTTCTTCTGTTAAAAGGGTTTATGCGTGGGGATTACGGAGGTTATAATGCATCGTGGAGACTCCTTTTATTTCTCTCCCGTACGATCCCCAGTCCCTTTGAGCATTATAAAAGACACAAGTGCTTCAGTATATGATAGGATCCGCTGTATTCAGCCATTCTGCTTATTAGAAAACGCCGTTGTGCGTCACCGTCAGGACATTCCACATTCTTGTCAAGGGTATAAAATGCAACGATAAATTTCGCTACGGTTATATACTAAGACAAAGAGAGCTCCGAGGTAAGATATGAAACTCCGCTTCTATAAATAAGTGGAATAAATCATAGACGATAACGAAAATCTCGTTTCATTAATATTCACCTTGCCGGAAGTCCCTTGGCTGGGGCTGCACGCTGTAATCAAGAGCTTAGTGCCCGCCGCTCTATGAAGGATTTAAGAACAAGTCGATTCCTTGTGAAAAGTTGTGAATGGCTGCCCTCCCCGAGATGATACATACCCCATGCCAATACAAAGCTGTAATTATCATTATATGTGTCTTGGCCGACGCTTGGATCTTGCTAATTAGCCGAATAAACTGATGACTAGCGGTAATTACCTTATGAATTATGGTGGCCTGCTGTTTACCTGAACCAGTGATGCCAAAGTTACAGTTTTTCGAGCAGATATTGATTTTCATCGTGTCGGTTTACATGATTCTTATTCCTCGGTAACGTAAATACTCGCTTCAGCAAAAGGTTTTATCTGATAAGCGAAATAAAGCGGACTGTACAACGCGAACATAATAGACGTTATTCGCCGTGAATTATAGCTAAGTTCCTTGCGTAATTGACAACGCTGAACCAAAGCTACTCCACGGGGATTGTGTTTGGATTGTTGTTGTAATATGAAGGAGCCAGGATAAGATCGGGCTATCTCCCATGCTCCATAAGGCCGATTATGCCATGCGTGTCGCGTATACGTCTAAACTGAAGCAACTTTTCCCGGAGCCCCGTCAGACGCCAACCATTCATATCTGTGCTGCCTCAGTTTATGGTCTTAAGGGTCGTTTGCAAGGCTCAACTACTAATTAGCCATTGACTCGACAGTCGGACCAAAGAACGAGTCTGTTCTATAGGGTGAATGACTACCAGAGCGGTTATTTAACTACTGAAGGACCACCGGCAGGCGACCGGTTCTAGACCTTCTACAGGTAAGGTTGACCCCGTGGGTGAGGGCACGGGGGGGGGGGGGGGGGAGTAGGGTTGCCCAGGGATGCACGGTTGATAACAATGATACTGTGTTCCGTCAAGCATTAGAAGTGGGAGGCAGTGCCGTTTTTTTTGCACATGTTTTCCTTAGTTCCCGCCAGTTTGAGTGTTTGAAAGGGAAAACCGTTTCCATATGCAAAAGATGTACGGTTTACCTAACCATTGTAACGATACCTTGAGAGAATAATGTGATATTAGAACACACGTTAGTGACGTAGATCATTCTCCATTGACCAAACTATATAAAGTATTGTCATGGTAACTATTCCTCGTACCAATGTTGCTACTTTGTAATCCTTTTTTTAAAGTCCTTTTTTTGTTAAGCGAATATAACAATGTTGGTTTTCCTCATAAATCAAGGGTGGAACAAAAACACAGAAACACATGGGTTGTTGCATAGGCCTTTATTGGTCTGCGAAGCTACTGCATTTGAGAAAGAGAGGATCAGGGTAGCCATAACAAGCTCCGTCAGCCGTCAACTTGTAAGCCCAATTATCATGCAAATTCACCTTTCTCTGCTCCTTTGATCGTTTTGGGGGACGTGATATTTATTGTACAGTAATTATCGCTGGCTCTCGGCGTCGATGGGTGAGGGACCGAGATTTCCACCAGCTCAGGGACGTTTTATGAACTGCGCTTTTTAGAGCGGTCCCTAATGCTCGCGGATACGGCTCCTTAATTTGAATGACAATCGAAGAAATGACGACGGGTTTGGTTCTCTTTGGGAGTCACTCGGGGAAGAGAACAAATTTCTTGAAAATACGAAGAATGCAAATGACTTTTATGGTTTCGTTTGTTTCACGAACTAATAAATTCTGTTATCTGGGAACTAGTGAAGCTTTCTGGGAACGTCCTTTAGGCAAAGCGTTTGTAGACACATATACAATCCTGAGATTTGTGAGCACAAGATAACCCGGATCCAAGTATATTGAACTAGTCATTTATCGCGAAAAGATTCCATTCCATCGGTTGATTTTTAATATCTGGGGCATTATTTATTAGCTAACAGAGATTTATTGCGTTAGTACAGTTAGTTTCAGGTCTTTCTAAGCTCTTAAGAAATCGTTAAGATCAAGTCGACAGAACGTTCGAGGACGGATCTCTTTTTCAACAAGAGAAATGACTTTATTTTGGCATGTCTGAAGTTACACCTCTGATGTAGAGTTGATATTGAAATTATGTGAAGGGCAGTGTACAGTTGGTCTCCTACAAGAGTATAATAACGATATGATAATGACAGAAAGTGGCACCTGCAAATAGCCAAGGATTTTAGAAGAATATCTGAAAAAGAAAGATACGAAAAAAAAGAAAAAATAGTATGATTACTGTGACCAGACTGTTACCAAATACCTCTCTTCAAATCGAAGTAGGTCCACCGTCTCCCGCAGCCAGACGGAGAAGAAGCATCTCGGCTGCGGCAGGATCCTGAGCCGCAGCCAGCCGAGGAGAGAGCAGGAGACTCTCCTCAGAGCACGTGCGGCAGGTACCTCTCTCCCACTCCCAGGCTGCGACCAGAACTTATTACAGACCACCCAGGCGAGAGATTGCGCTCGGCTATCACATCTGGCTTGCAAAATTTCGATTCGTTTCAAGTCCGCTTAGGGAACGGACGCTCACCATTAAGATATACTGTTAATTTACGGTTAAATTCGACGTCCGGATGCCGGAGGAGAGCAGGCACTACTCGCAGCGATCCTAAATACTACTAACAACGTAAACGGATATACTTAAACGCCATTAGAAAAAAGGCTGCACTCCCGAACGCGACCCGGGATCTACTTATTTGCTGAACAGTATGCAAATACACGAATATATCCCCTCAACTGCAGGCTATAACATCGCCTTATTTGAGTTTAGGAACAATGGAAGCCTTGTTTATGGACCACTATTGTAATGGCATAATTTTGAAATGAGTTATCGGCCAGAATTCTTAATCAGAACCTGAATAATGGTGGGGGGCATCAGCCAATCAGAAGGCGCGGTGACACGAGGAGAACCAATGGGATTACAGGATTAGAATGCGGCGATAATTCCTGACTCCGCATGTATGTCAGATATCAGTTAATAATCTCTTTGTGACACAATGGCCAGTTTCTGTCAGTTCGAAAGTTTAAAATATGAGTTATAAAAATAAGTAACCTTCTGCTGAGCTTTTAATCTGACTGATGCACAAAGTCGGAGGCTATCCCAGTCCTAAATCCCGAAGCGTCTCAGTATCCAATTTAGGAAAAAAGTGACGAATTTATGGTCACTGCAAGCCTTAAAACATAATTAAGCATCTTTGTAACATAAAGGCTCTTGTCTGTCACTCTGTCTAA
>BOPN01001732.1:252500-255000 GCA_017312705.2 Penaeus japonicus | reverse complement strand
CCTCCTCCCCTCCTTTGCTCCTCTTCTCCTATCTCACTCCTCCCTTTCTTCCTTCCATTTCCTCCCCTCTTTCCCTCCTTTGCTCCTAACTTCCTTCCTTCTCCTGTCCCTCCTTCTCTCTTTTCTTCCTCTCGCCCCGGACTCTTCTTTCCTTATTAGCTTTACCCTCTTCCCTCCTTACCCTCCTCATTTCTCCCTGCTTCTCTCCCCTTCCTCTTCCCTTTTCCTTTCTTCACTCCAGCGGTTCCTCTTCTATCCATCCATCCCTTATTTTCTCCCCTCTCTCCCGCTCTCCTTCCTTCCTTCTTCCCCTCTACCATTCCCACTCTCCCTTTCCTCCCTCTCCTCTCTCCTTCCCTCCTCCTCTTCCTCCCTTCTCCTTTTTTTCATATCCCCCTTCCCCTTACCACTCTCCCGCCCCCTCCTCCCCTCTTCCTTCCCTCCTCTCTAACCCATCCCACCCCCAGCCTTACCCCTTACCCCTCCTACCCTCCCGCCCTCCACCACCTCCCTCGTTACCCCTCCATCCCCTCCCCTGTTACCCCCTACCCCCACCCCCACCCCCAACCCAACAACCCCGCGCCTTCGCCAGCATGATGGATGAGTCCGCGCGCTGCCGACAGAGGGCCTGCTTTTTACACTCCGTCCGGATCTCCGCGTGACAACGAATGACCGCGCTTTTTTGAACTGTAATATATCATCTTATATAATGTGATTAAGTGAATTGTTAACCGAGATTGATGTAATGTTCTTTCCGATATACGAATACGAGGAAATGCTTGTGTTATCTAATTAGGTAATCCTTTTGTTTTAGCGTTAATGAGGAAAGTATAATGAAGTCTATCTCCGATTGAGAACACGTGAGGGGAGGATCTCTGTCATAGGGCTAGATAAGAGGGCGTTAGATTTGGTTTGTGAATCCATTTTGTTTTTTATTTTATTTTCCATCGTTCCTGTCGAACATCAACTCATAAAGATCCCAGTCTTTCTGCAAAAGACGCAAACACGAAGGTAAAACGAACGCCTCTTCTGACCTTTCCTAACCTAACACCGCGGTCATCACATCAGCTGTGACGTTGCGTGGCGCTGGGGTAGCTCCTCCTCCTGTTTGACCTGCCAGCGACTATTTTTGGGTTATCGAGAAATCTAAATCAGAATTTCTTCAGCTTTCTCCCCGCCCGGCATCTTCCTCGGGAGCGTTGCCGACACCAGGCTGTTCTTCCACCGTAGGCTATTTTAATCCAGTCCGAAACTCAGGCTTGTTGACTTTTTCACGTGTGTATCACTCGTCTTCTTCTTCTTCTTCTCCTTCTTCTTTTCTTCGTCTACATTTTTTTTTTTTTTTTACTTTATCTTTTTTTTATTTCTCACACAAAAAAATCGTCTTTGTCTTATTTTTTTTGTGTTTGGTTGTTGTTTTTTTTTTTTTACTCTCTCTCTAACTTCTCTTTTCTTAGCCTGCAGATACATTTCTCATTTTATCCCACTGACACTTTTCAGACATTTTCTTGCGATTTAGTTTTCCTGTTATGGAATCCCTTGTTCCTCCTAAGACTTTTCCCTACGTCTCAAAATCACTTCCTTGGTGCGGGAAACCTCACTTTTTTTTTTTTTTTTTTTTTTTTTTTTTTTTTTTTTTGGGGGGGGGGAATTCTTCTTTCTTCCTCATTTCTCTTTCTTCGCTGTCATCACCACATTTTCTTCTTCCGTTTGGTTCTTTTTATCATGTATTACGTTACTTGTACCATTTACATTTACACTCTTTACTTTACACTTTGTCTTTCATCACCATCTTTCGTCACTCGTTCCTTTTCGTCCCTTCTTCCTTCTGTATTACAGCCCCCCCCCTCCCCCCCGACCATCCATCGCCTGATCGTATGTCGTTATCATACTAGTTTCTTCTCTCTCTCTCTCCCTCTCCCTCTCTCTCTCTCTCGCTTTCTCTCTTTCTCCTATTATTATTGTTATAACTATTATTATTATTATTATTATTATTATTATTATTATTATCAGCAGCAGCAGCAGCATTATTCTTATCACCATCATCATCATAGTCATCATCATCATCATCATTATCATTATCCTCCTCCTCCTCCTCCTCATCATCATCATCATTATCATTATCCTCCTCCTCCTCCTCATCATCATCATCATCATTATCATCATCATCATTAATTTCAATTACAATATTCCTTATTCTCATTATTATAAGCGACTATAATGAATGTGTATTTGTGCATTGAGTCGCATATTGACAAAAATATCAATGCTCAAATACTGATAACACACAAACACACACACATACACACACACACACATACACACACACACACACACACACACATATATATATCTATCTATCTATCTATATCTATCTATCTATCTATCTATCTATCTATCTATCTATCTATATATATATATATATATATGTGTGTGTGTGTGTGTGTGTGTGTGTGTGTCTGTCTGTCTGTCTCTGTTTGTGTGTATGTGTGTGTGTTTC
>BOPN01001732.1:240000-245000 GCA_017312705.2 Penaeus japonicus | reverse complement strand
TGTGTGTGTGTGTGTGTGTGTGTGTGTGTGTGTGTGTGTGTGTGTGTGTGTGTGCTTATCACCTTATACCACTTTCGTGCGTTCGAACTAACAGCCATAAAAAAACAAACAAAGTGATGTCAGAATCCTTTCTCTCTTTCTCTCTCACTCCGAAAACCAATGTGTTAAAATAAGACAAAAAAAAATCTGAGTTCACACATTATGTTTGACTTGTCGATAGCGAGGAAACCGACCTAATGCCTGCCATGCATGAGCAGTTTCGACAAACTCTCGCCGCTCTGGAGGGAGGAAGGGGAGGGGAGGGTGAGAGGGGGGGGGGAGGAAGGGTGATGGGGGAAGGAGTAGAAAAGTGGGTAAAATGATCCAATAATGCCGAAGGATTTTTTTTTTTCTTTTTTTTTTTAAGATAATCCTTTTTCTATGGAGATGGTCATAGCTTACATTTCTAAAGGTGAGGGTCTGAATTATATATACATATTATATATATATATATATATATATATATATATATATTATATTATATATCATATATATATTATATATATGTATATCATATATATATATATATATATATATATATATATATATATATATATATATATATATACATACACACATATTTATATATATATATACATATATATACATTTATATGTATATATATATGCATATACATATATATATATATGTATATATATATATATATATATATATATATATATATATATATATATATATATATATATACATACATACAGTACATCGCCAAAGTGCTTCAATCAGATTTTTTCCTTCCTCTTCCAGCCTATTGGGATGATTATCGGCTCGGATCATGAGTCACAGTCAGAATGGTTCGGGAATAAGGAAATGAGACTCAGCCCGTGAACTCTTTCTTGCTCCAACCGCTTTAGAAGTGCCTTTTTATTACATTTATACATTTGTTTGTTAATGTGAGAATGATGAGCGCGTACAAAAACAGTTAAACATAATGGAAAAAAAGGAAACTAATGCTTGAAATTGAAGAGCACGCACACACACACACGTACGGCTACGCACGCACGCGCACACACACACACACACACACACAAACACACACACACACACGTTCATATATGCATGTATACATGTACGTATATACACGCGCACATATACGCACAAAGAGAATATATAGTTCGACCAAAAGGATAAAAACTAAAAGCAAGAGCTTTCAACTAAAAATGGAGATAAAAAGAAATTTACATAAAAAAGCTTATTTAGATTAAATTTAATCTTAATATCTAAATGACAAGTCGATTGAAAAACTTAACAGTATTTTAGAAAATTATTTGCTTGGAGCATTTCGTTATGATATAAAGAATAATTAGAAATACTTCCTTCCCTGGAAAAAACCCGAGGAAAAAACAACGCACTTACGAAACAAAGCAAATACATGTATATATTTCAAAAAGAATGACGGAGATTAGAAGGGCAAATGACCAATTAAACAAATGAGCTCTTTTGTCCACTTCTACTGTTCTCCGATTTATTGTGGATCGTAAAATCCGCGAATTAACCTTCATGTAATCCTGTGTAATCCCAGAAGATCGTGTGTAAACCTCAAATAATCACACGCGCGCACATGTTCAGCAGATGCACTAATCAACTTCATGTAGGCCAGTTTGTTGGAAACTTATGCAAATGCGACCGATAGAGTGTCTCTTGAGCCATTGGATTTGCTTAACATGTTGGCGGAGTGTTCCTGGGGTGATGGCGACCGCTGAGGAATATTATCTTCACTTACTTCTTTTTGGTCGGTCGCTCTTTGTGGGAAATAGGTGGTGGTGGTGGTGGAAGCGATACGGTTAATGATGAGTAAGCACATCGCGTTGGTTGTGAAAAGGTTGGGAATGTTTAATGTTTCTTATGAGGTACAAGGCAAGTGTTATAGGTGTGAATCATCTGAACTACGCTTTATGTGAATCCTAATTCCGTAGGGGATTTAACAGATTTCAACTCAAATCAAAGCAAATACAGACAAATCTTGCGATAATGTCAGCCGAAAAAAACAAACAAACCAAGAGTCAAAAGTAGAGCTTGTCATTAAACGGCATAAAACATGGGTACACACGCGTCACGATTAGATAAATTATATCATTATTCTCCTGAGAACGAGCTGAGTCTACAAAAAGATCTCTTTGATGGGACGAAATGCAAACTTCAGACAGATTTGATTTCACAGAAGAAATCATATTTGCACTGATAGAAAGGGAGTTGTGTAAACCTGATGAATGATCACCTGGCGGGGAATCAGCGCAGGCCTCGCCGGAGTCTTTGAGGAGAGCAGCGTGGCACTCCTGCGCGAACGTGTGTTTGTTTTTATAACGGCGATGAGGGCAATGATAATAATAATGATGATGATGCTGTTTGTGAGGATAAGTATTATCGAGATGGTGATTTTTATGTTTATCGAAATTGTGATTTTGATAATGATGATAACGTGGATTTCCATATGGCTGTAATATTGATTGTAACAATAACAGTAAAGGTAAAATCCGAATCTTGAAAAAATCGTCATGGCGACTGACCATGACAATGACAACAATAATAGTGAGAATATCAACAGAAAACAAATTTCGATATAATGTTGATAATAATGATACAAGTGATTCTGATACTAATTATGATAATCCTGACACTGATAATGGAAAGGATGACACTAAAAATCATAGGAAAAATAAAAGCGTTAAAAATAATAGCAACAATGATGGTTATGACACTGATAGTCACAATAAGAAAGAACGAAAATGAAAATAGAAAGAATAACAATTTTGATAATGGTTGTTATTGCTAAAAGTGACATTTTTAGCACAGATAATGGTAATACTGATACTAATAATAACAATAGTATATAATCATTATATCAATAAAGATATTGTAATAATGATAATAATGTTTATCATTGATATTAGAATGGTCATTATGATATATGTAAAATTAATTGTGATGATAAAAATTACAGTACATGATAAGGATGATACTAACGATTACAGAAGTAATGACAATAATGATAATAATGATGAAGGTGAAATTCCGAATGATAACAGAAAACACAATATATAATAATGACGGCGATGGTAATGATAATGAGGATAGCAATGATGAAAATAGTGACAATAACTGCAACAATAATAATAAAATTGACTATAATCATCAATATGCTAACAATAATAGTAATAGTAATAACGATAACAACAATAATGATAAAAATAATATTAACAAGAAAACGAAAACAGTGATGTCAATGAAATCAGTAACATAATGATAATGATAACTAAATAGAATAACAGTGATGATAATTACTATGATATTTACAATGATAATAATATGATGGTAATTAAAATAATACTAATAGTAATTATGTAATTATAATAATTATTATTAATAACAAAATAATGATAATAGTAATAATGAATAAACAAATAATGATTATGTATCATAACAATAATTATTATAATTATGATTGATGAGGATGATAATTATAACGCTAATGATAATAAGATAATGATAACAAGGATTATATTCATAATAATGATAATGGTAATTAACAATTCTGATTATCATAATATCATAATAATAATAATAATAATGATAATGATAATAATAAGTATCAATTCTGCTAAGAATAATAATAGTGATAATGGTAATAATAATGTTTGCATTATTATCATAAAAATGATAATGACAATAACGATAATAATAATAATGATATTAATTATAATTGTGATAATAGTAATGATAATGATGGTAATTGTAGTAGTAATAATGATGATGATAATGATAGTAATGATAATAATAATAATAATAACAATAATAATAATAATAAAAATAATTATAATAATCATGGTAGATAATGATAATGATGATGACAATAATAATCATGGTAAATAATTATGATGGCAACAATAATGATAATCATCATGATAAATGATAATAATAATGATAACAATTATAAAAACATTGATGATAATGATATCAATAATAATGATTATGATTATTATAACGATAACAATAACAATAATGGTAATAATAATAATGATAATAATAACAACACTGATAATAATGATAATAATAATACCAATAAACAATAACAAAATGCTCAAGAAAACGTTAACAAAATAACAAAAAAGATAATGTTCACATGATGGTCATTAAGATATCAGTGTTGATGATAAGAATAAGGATTATTTTAATAACAGAGATAATGATAACTTACGGCAAAGATGATTCCAATGATTTAAAAGCAACGATAAGAAATACAAGCATATCATTAAGGATAGTTGAAATGGCGATGATGATAATGATGATAATTACATTAATAATGATAATAACAATGATAATGATCATGATAGTAATAGCAATTCCAATATCAACAGCAATAATGAGAACAATAATAATAATGATAATAATAATGATAATAACAGTAATGCTAAAAATTGTGATGAAAGTAATAATAATGGTAATAAAATTAATGATAATGATAATAGTGATAATAAAAGCAATAAGGATGATAATGATGATAATAATCATAAAAAGTATTGATAAAAAATGTAATGAAAGTAATGATAATAACAATAAAAATAATAGTAATGGTAAAAGTGATAATAAAAGCAAAAAGGATGACAATGATGATAAGGATGGTAAAAATAATCATGAGAATAAAAATAATAACAACAAAACAAAAATAATGAGGATAATAATGATAACAACAATGATAATGTTCATATTAATGGTGCTTTAATAAAAATATTATTCATGGTGCAAATGATATAAATTAAGAAATTATAGAACCAACAATTATGATATTGATAATGGAAATCGATAATAGTTATGGAGATTATGATAACGCTAATGATGATAATAATAATGATAATAATAATCATATACATATATATATATATATATATATATATATATATATATATATATATATATATATACATATATATACATATATATATGTA
>BOPN01001732.1:222500-225000 GCA_017312705.2 Penaeus japonicus | reverse complement strand
GTCATTATTGCTATTATTATTTTTGTTGTTGTTGACGTTGATGTTATCAATATCACCATTATCAGTATCATTTGTATTTAGCATTAACAACATTATCAGTGTCATTATTATATAATCATCATTATTATGATGATGACGATAATGCTAATAGTAATGATGGCAATGTTACCATAAATATTACTATAATCATCAGCACTATTATTATTATCACTGTTATCATCATAATCATCATTATCATCATGACAATAATGATAATGATGTTAGTAATAATGATAACAACATTAATGAGAGTGACATCACTGTTACTACTAATAGTAATATAAGTAATTGTAATAATGACAGCATTACTTATAATGATAATGACATCAAATGCGCCTAAATCCTTTTGGCTGTATGATTAGAACAATAATGATAACATTAACAATGATAATTCAATATGATAAGAAGTAAAGATAAAATCGACAGTAACAATAATTATGATAACAATGGTGGATGGTGATAATGATAAGAAGGATATCTATAATGACAGAAAATGCAATGATATTAGAAATGATATCAATAATAATGATGTTGATAATATTGATGATAACAATGATGATAACTGTAATCATAACATGGATAATAATGTTAGCATTAATGGTAAGGATGATAATAAAAGTAATGAACAACATCAATAAAGATAATGATGATAGTCATAATGGCAGTAATGATAATTATGATAATAGTAATAATAAAAAGATTAGGATAATATTAATAGTAATGACAATGATCATAACAATGATAATGATAGCGTGAGGATGATGATTACAATGCTGATAATGATAGTAGTGATAACAATGATAAGGATAACAACAATGAGAATGATAATAACATTAATGCTAATAGTAGTAGTAGTGATAACAATGATAATGATAGTGATAATAAAGACAATAATTATAATATCAATAATGATGATAGTAATAATGATGATAATGGAAATAGCGATGATGTTAACGATAATAAAAATGATGATAGAAATAATGATGATAACAGTGATAATGATGATAATGCTAATATCTATGATGATAATGAAAATAAAGATGATAATAATAATAACAGTACTACTGATAGTAGCAATGATGATAATACAAATCATGATTAAGGTAACAAAGATAGTAATAACGATAATGATAATAATAATGATAATAGTAATAATGATGATAATGATAGTGATGATAATAATGATAATGAAAAGTAATAATGATGAGAAGAATAGTAACGAGAATGAAAATAATGATAATGCTAATAGCAATGGCAATGACAATAATGATGATAATAATAGTAATGACAATAATAATAATATCAAAGACAACAATGATGATAACATCAATAACAATTCTTTATTCATCAGTCTAGCTTACGACCGCGTGAAACGGTTATCCAATAGGCGTAAGGCAGACAAAGTAAAATCGGAATCATTTGGAATCACACTGAATTCGATGGCTAGTGGAAGGATAAATGACAGAGAGAAGCAGGAAATGTATTTATCTTTGAAAAAAAAAAAAAAATATATATATATATATAGCTCTAGGATTATTTTCTGCAAAGGATACGTCATTCCTTCGCTAGTGGACGAGGATCTGTATTAAGAGCCGAAGTAGGAAGGATGGTCATTGTGCGACTAACGGTTGTTTTCATTCCAACTGACTTATGAGATCTGCCCCTGACCACTGTAGCAACCCACGGAAGTGTCTTAGAAGGGACACACTATCAGGTGGACCCACATCCCTGACCCATAGAGACATGTACATACCTAAGACAAAGTGTGACCATAACAACATGACAGGCCTGGAACACACGAGGGCGCGGGTGTTGAGTACAAGTGCGTGCAGTGAGGGAGGACAATGCGGGAAGGTAGTGTGAAGAGCCGAAGCTGAGGTAATTGCCAGAAGGCAGCGTGTAGATGGCAGGTGTGTGTTACCGGTGGGAGGTATTGGGTCCGACCCTGGCACGCCCTCCGCTCAACTGTTCCGTGGGTTAATGGTACACTTATCCAGAAGAAGTTTTAGTACGTCCTGTGTGCGTGCTCTGATATTTACAAAGAAACTTGAGAAGTCAAACAACAAATTAGATCTTGATGCTTTTCTAAAGATGCTAAATCTCGAGAAAAAAAGAAAGAAAAAGAAAAAGGAAATTATCGGTTTAACTCAACAGAAGACCGTAATCACGCACCTGATCGAGATCACACAAATGGGTATCATCAGCTTTGAAAATTAATAAGAGGAAAATGTTTATCTAAGAATAGGATACGAGGAGGAGAAAGAGGAACAAGAGCCAGAACAAGGCCCTAAGTTCGCTTCTAATTTGTCAGTGGTTTCATAGTCAATAAATTCACTTGTAATGATACGTTGCGCCCGGTAAAATTACCTTGCCGACAGTCACCACTTCTTGTTTTTCGTGTCAGTGCGAATCTCCTTTTTCCAAATATTTTCGGCCGCTGCTCCTAGAACCGATCGCGTCT
>BOPN01001732.1:202500-210000 GCA_017312705.2 Penaeus japonicus | reverse complement strand
TCTTATACTGTGTACTGCATACTTTTTACCTTGTCTTTCTCCTTACACTGTCTTCTAATCCACCACCTCTTCTTAACTTCTTCCCCCCCAAACACATCGTTTGCCCCCTCCCTACCTCTCCTCCCCCCCTATCCCAGCCCACCCTTGCGTCTCCACGCGTTGCTCATTTCCCCCTCCCTCCCCCCCCTCTTCTTCCTTCTCCCACCCTATGCCCTCCTCTCTTCCCTCGCTTCCCCCCACCGTGCTCATTCACCCCTTCCCCCACCACCATCCTCCCCTCGCTACCCGTCTCCCCCCACCGATACTTACCAGCCTTACCCCCTTCCCTCCCCTGCCTCCCCCTACCTCCCCTCCTCCCCCTGCCTCCCCGCACCGTGCCCACCACCCCGACGCTCGCCACACCATCAGATAAAGAGGTGCGCCAGTTGTTTAACACCCCAAACTACTTGTTCCTTTTTGCTGTTTACGTATCATTAGGTCCTTTAATACCTCGCCAACAAGGCACTTTGGTAGTGTTGCCCAACGACCTCGTCTTGTTCTCTACACGTGCAGCAACAGGGAGGGAAGGAGAGGGGTGGGGAGAGGAGAAGAGGGGAGGGGAGGGGAGAGAGGGGGAGGGAGCGGGAGGGGGTAGGGAAGTAAAGGATTCATTTCTTCGGGATTGGTATTTGGGATTCATTACTAGGCGTTGCTGGAAGGAATCTCGTCGTAAAAAAAACTGATACGGATCTCGAATGGCCCGTAATCAAACCGAAGCCAGTGCCAGTCTTCAAACCTTAATAGGTATCCCTTGCCTCGAAATATGAGACAAGACAGTGACTAGTGTACCGAGTCAGTCTTTATAGTCACGAAGCACTGACATAATGCGGATTGTGGCGTAATTCGTTATTATTGTCTCGTGGAACGCTCCTATAAATCGCATGCACAGATTCTCAATGATATACACGAGAGAACGCCCAAACACGATCACAAATGCATACGTCTTTATTTCGTAACGAGTTGCGATTTGCAGGGAATCGTAATTATCAAACTAGTTACATCCGCCTTTCTCGATAAGTATCTATATAGATAGACGCTTTGATCAGATCGATAACTATTTCGTTACAGAATTTACAAGAAAAAAACAACAACATACAAGGGAATGACCTTGTGCAACATCAGTATGCAAACCGCCGCGCCAGGGAGGACATTCGAAAAGCGATGATCCAACGGCGGGGCCTAACACTGCGGTCCAATCGCAGTTAATTAATATTCAATGCCGGTGATGTGCGGTGTGTTCAGCGAGGTCTTCATCAAGGAGGACAAGGCAGCGGCCCGTGGAGATCCGCCGCACATCACCCCGGACTCAATACTCGGGGCTCCCTGGGACGCCACATGCGGGGTAGGAAACGCGCGCTCTCGCCTTTGGGGAAAGTGGACGCAGCTACGTCGTCTGGGTTTGGTTCTGATGTTCTCTTGTTTTGTTTTTCATGTATTCTCTATCTGGGATTCCTGTGTGATACTCTTTCGGAGGCAAGCAACGGCAGAAGCCCCTGCTTTATCTCCCTCATTTTTGTATTAAGTCGATCATTCATATTTGGTTTTATGTTGCATTGTCAAAAACTCGTCGCACAGGCCGTTGAAATGGAATCCCGTCATCCATTCACCCAACTTTTATTCGAAAAAAGAGACAGTAGAACCACAGCAGCTCGTGTTCGCCCCCCCCCCCCCCCCAGCGAGATCAGCGGTTCACACGAGGATGCCATAAAACACGCCAAATGGCCGCGGGACGGACGCATCGATGGCTAATGAGACCCTGCAAAGGATGTAATTCATCGGGTCTCGGACGTGCTCCTTCGGCCGGCGGAGACCCTCTCGAGACGGACCCGTTCTTGCGCAACGAATGCACTCGTATTTATTTACCTTGACTATCGGAAAGAAAGAAAAAGCAGCGTGATGGTGCCGCTTGGACATTTCTTATTGCTTTTAGTACTTTACTGTTGGCTTTCTTTTACCAACGCCAGCAGAAATGCCTCGGCTCTTTACTGATTGGGAATTGACTTATTCATGGAGGAGATTCACATTTCCTCGGCAAAGCTGGCTATTCATCATCGGTAATAATACTTCACGTATACACGGTGGCCTTCACCGTAACTTTTTTTTTTTTTTTCATCGGTGGCTACTACATGATATATCGAATCACAGACGCCCTTCGTCGAGTATCATCGCTTCCAATGTTGAATTCCTCACGTGTTTGGCTTCCTCGCCAACCTGCGACTCGAGGCTCGTAAAACATGCCTTATTGGTTATGAAGACCCAGGTAGTAGAGATCCAATATCGATATTGTCTGTCGCGGTAAGTGTCGGTGCTAACTCAATGGAAACGACGTTTTTTTCAATGAATTCAGTGTGACGTAAGGAAGGTGGCGATTTCCGAACCTTTGTACCGACGTATAAATCGTAACAGCAATCCTATTATTGATAAAATCAGCTGTACAAAAATAATAGACATGCTCATATATTATCATCATTGGTGTGACATAGTGACATAGCATGTACTTACCCATCCCTCGCCCCCGTTACGAGTGTAGACGTGACGTGCTGTTGTCTGTCACCCATAAAAAGGAGGAACTCGAGTAAGTGGCAGCCAAAGGACAACATTTTTCTTCTTAGCAACTACTCGCCACATGGCAAGTCGTATTGCATCAACACAGAGGCAAAAAACACCATCGGGTGAATAATAGAGAGATCATTGATTGTACCGACACTGGATAGACAGTATTGACGCCCCCTTCGTGTCATCCGCAACACTTCACACCCACCCGCCTCGCGTACTTTGTCACGACCATCGATAAGGTATTGCAGAACCATGATTCTTTTTTATTATTTTTTTTTCTTCCTAGTTTATAATTGATTTTGTCGTTCCCGATGTCGCGATGGAGTAAGAGAAGAAGAAAAAACTGTAATAACACATATATCATGCGAATACGATGCAATTAGTGCCACGTTCAAACTGTAAATTTCGGTTTGCATACGGCAATTCATAATTGACAAGATGATAAAGACAAAAAGTAAAGCAATATGACGATAAGGCTCATTTGGCAGCAGAAATAAACATTCAGACCAACAAGAAACCACAAGTAACAAAACAGTAATGACTACGTGATTCGGACACGGGCAGCGTGCCTTACGGTACCCATTTGAGATTATCTTTATTAATCACTCCTGACGCTAACGTACAGCGTTCTTGTTCTTGACTCTCAAGCGCACATGCATTCAGTGATTGATAATCTACTGCATCGCATGCGGAGGCGTCTGTCACACTTGTCATGCAGCCTACTCGACTTGCATGACAAGGCGGATCGTGACTGCGCCATTACGCGATGTTCTTTTCCTTCAGACCTGTCATCAAGAGGGCGTTAGAGTCCGCCGCCTTTCTGAAGCGCTGCCGAATGCCCTTTGCTTGGTAACTGCCGACAGCCTGTATCACACCCACCTCGCAGCTAATACGAGTGCTGTGTCAAAATAAAGCTGTAACATTTTTCTCCGAGGGAAAAATGCTTCGAATGTCGTGCAACTCGACATATTTGAAGGTTAATCTTCCCCAGCCAGGAATTTGACTGAGAACTAACTGTAAAAAATTAGGTATATAAACATACATCGGAACGTGACAATTTATGTTCCCCGGTCTCTGACAACTTGTAATATTTGACATTTATAATTCAATGTGTAAAAAACATTTAATTTCGATATGAATATTCACAAATATAACAACCTTGAGCACTTAAATTTCTATATTGATATGCGGATATCAAATGTGCAAAACACGATCATATAATGGTATACAAAATAATTTTTACATCATCGGATATGCAAATGAGAAGCATAACGTCACTACGATACTGTATCACTTCATATGCATAATTCTATGTAATGGATTTGGCTAGTGTTTGAATATATACTTACCCGGAACATGCATTCATTTTAATCTTATTTCGATACAGTGTGGTGTAATGTATTCGCGCTTCATAAAACGTCATATCCGACTGCGTGGGTGCGTGCGTGTGTGTGTGTGTGTGTGTGTGTGTATGTGCGTGTGCGTGTGTGCGCGCATGTATATATATATATATATATATATATATATATATATATATATACATATATATATATATATGCAATATATATATACATATATATATATATATTTATATATATATATGTATATATATATATATATATGCAATATATATATATACATATATATATATATTTATATATATATGAATATATATATACAAATAAATATATATAAATATATATATATTTATATATATGTATATATATATTTATATAGTTTTATATATATATATATATTTATATGTATATATATTGCATATATATGTATATATATATACATATATATAAAGAGAGAGAGACAGATAGATAGATAGAGAGAGAGAGAGAATGAGAAATAGATGAGTAGATAGGTATAGTCTGTGCAAGAAGTGCCGACAGACGAGGGCCACCCCCGAGAAATGGGAAGGGTTAAAGCAGGGTAGAAGGGGCGGCGACATGTAAATCCCTCAAACACGCTGCATAAAATCACTCAATGTATCTCACTGCCGCCGGAATATCCACTCTTCGCCGATCGCGTCTCCCTTTTTGTGCCCGGTGCGGCGGCTCGGGACGTCCCGTACGCCTCACAGAACTCGGATATGCATCGCGTCACGGTAGGTACACAAAGGCGGGTCGAGGCAGGATAGCGTCCTAACGGTGGCGGCGCTCTTGGGCGAAAATCACGGCGTTCGGGAATACGGTATCGCCTTTCTGGGGGGGTTGTCGTTGTGACTCTCCTCTTGGAGTTCGGTTCGTCGTGGTTAGAACTAGCAGCGGAGATGTTCTTTTATCGGAGGAAATGATCTGCCACATTACGAGGGAGAAATGCGTCTCTGTGAGGCTGTTCTGTCAACAAATCCAATTCCAGGTCGACGTTTCTGAAGGTGCGCTGCGGGGACCAAGAAGCGCTCAGAATACATTGTGTTCGGATTAGAAAAGGCTTACAAAAACAGCACAAATAATAAGGTACTTCTGCGACTGGCTGGTAAAAGAAAGAAAGACAAGCCAGGGAGAGCAGATAGGCAACGGGTTAGGCGCAGCTCCGATATGAGCATCAGCGTAATCCGCGCTCCCGCCGGCATGGGAAAGGCCACACAAGTAGATCGTTCACAAATCTCTTGTTCAACACTTAGGCCTACAGCCCGCAGAGTTTCCCAGCCTATGAATCAGCTTACAACTCCAATGCTTGATTTATATCCCCGCTCCCTCGCCCATGACTCACTTTATATTGCCGCCAACCTACTCTGCATATTAATCTTCATCGATTTATGACTCGGACTGATATAATTGGTAGTAATTCAGGGGACGGATTCGAACTCCTCAGTACATGAGTTTGGGGGAGGAGTTCTCCGCCAATCGGAAGGGATCTTATCCAAGAAGCCGAGTTCTGATTGGCTGCCGAGAAGGCGAAAGTGGCTTGCATCTGACGTCAATGCGGGCCCTGATATTGTTTTACTGTATAGTGAACTTTATGATTTGGACATTTGCATAGCACAGAGCAGGGACGCCTAGTTAGCTTGCTTCACGGTTTTTCGCGTTTCATCGCTCGAATTCAGTTTCTTTCGACCGTTCTCACTGAGAATATTGGCATAGTTCGAAATTTACTATAGCGGCTACGTTACAATATCAGCTGCAGCAGAGCCCGCCCGTTGTCGCATTGTCCGCATAGTAACATAAAGAAAAACAAAGAACATAAACCACGCACTTACAAGCTCTTTCCTTAATGCACTTTAAGCAAATAGAAAAAAAAGTCGCACCCCTCCCTCACCCCCCCCCCCCCTCTTCTCCCTAAGGGTTGGCAACTCATGTTTAATGTTGTAGAACAAACCTCGTCGGCGACCCGTTTGGGACTCAATAATGAAGTAAAGCTCGGCCCTGCGCTCACTAGTGCACCCCGCAACGGCAGGGGCGTGGGCTAGTTACGGCATAGTTACGGGCTAGTGACGCCACGCCGACTCTACTTGACGATAATTTTACGTGGATGCCGCGCGGAGATGACGGAAAGTAAGGAAGGATGGTGAGGCTGCGAGGCTGTGAGGCTGTGAGGCTCGTGCGCTCCCTGGTGTGATTTATGGTTGTGAGTTGTGAGTGACGCTTGCGGGGGTCTGGGCGAAAGATGCGGTTGTTTTCGGTTTGCACGATGGTTGCTGGTAGGATTGTAGGTTATGGTGGTTTTGAAGGATGGTTTGAGGGTTTGGCTGTAGGCTATGGTGGTTTTGAAGAATGGTTGTTGGTATGATTGTAGGATGTGGTGGTCGTGAAGGATGGTTGATGTTTTGGCTGTAGGATATGGTGATCTTGAAGGATGGTTGATGGTCTGACTGTAGGATATGGTGGTTTTGAAGGATGGTTTCTGCTATGATTGCAGGATATGATATTCAAACTGGATGTATGGTTGAAACGCTAGTGATTTTAATGGTATGTAAGTATATGATCTATTAGGAGGCAAGAAGTGGAAAACAAATAGATCTGGGGAAAAAAATCTATAAGCAACAAAATGAATGATAAGTCGAAAGTACTCATTATTAGTACACCCGATGTGGTTGTTGAAACACCGTTGTATTATGATATAGCGGTCTCAGTTTGACAGAATAGTAGTAAAGTTTCATAGTATATCAGTCAAGTCTGTTGGTATGGCAGTAAAGCTTAATTGCATAGTAGTAAGGTTTGATAGTATGGTAATAAAGTTAATTGCACGGTAGTAAAGTATGACGGCAAGGTCAATGCTGACCTCGCGAACCTCGGGTGAAGTCCAGCTCCTCAGAGGCGGAAGGTGAAATAACGAATGTATTGTGCGTGTGGAGGGCGGGGTGGGGAGGGGAAGGGGAGGGGCGGGGGAGGCTCGGCACTCTGGTCGCGACTCTCGTGAGAAACGTTTTCACTCCGGTGGCATTGCTCAGACTAGGAAAACGTTGCTGGTGTCTTATGGTGTGGGGATTGTCTGGTATGGGTATGGCAAGAGAGAAAAAAAGATGCTTGCTGTATTGATAATGAATACCAAAAAAAAAGAAAATGTTATGCTTGACTGTCTCTCTCTCAGATCAACACAATCAGATACATTTGCTAGATGTTCTAGTACCTGTACGACCTTTTTCTTTTGGCGTTTGTATTCATTTAGAAATATGCAAGGTCATACATTGTGAATAAAGATGCCAAATCTGATGTCGCGAAATGCCGCGATTTGGGTTAGGCCAATGAGGAAGTAAGAAGAGGCATGTTAAGTAGGAATGCGATGGCACTTTGGAGCACCATACTCTACGAATAGACAGACTAAGGAAGAGAGAAGAAAGGGATAGCGAAGGAGACAGATCAAATTAGTACAGATGCGTGTGATGCAGAAGAGACAGCACTTTCACCATGTGATGAATCCCCTGTATATCATAGCTACCATAAGGAGTAAACGTGG
>BOPN01001732.1:192500-195000 GCA_017312705.2 Penaeus japonicus | reverse complement strand
ACAATGGTAATGACAATAGTAGCAATAGTAATAATAATAGCAGATAAAAAGTTGATATCAAAACGAGTGCCAATAGCGCGCCACGGTGCCGGACGGAGCGCGCACCTTGAAGCCGCGCCGAAGCGTCCCCGGAGTCGCAGCCAGCCACGCTCTCCGCGGACTATCGAGACATTCGGTAACGGCCGTAAGTTACACGTCTCGAAGAAGCAGTAGCGCCGCACGCGAGTATCACCTCGAGAATACCTTCCACTGGGAATGTCAAGGTACATATATTAAAGCTGAGGCGACGAAGGGCGACGCCTCGGGAGCCGCCCCGGTTCCAATCTGTTGCTGTATTGAATTTAAGATTAGCTTTCGGTATCCAGTGGCACTCACCGCAAGGCTACCGCGGGATAGACAAGCCCTTGGAATTCTCTTAGGACACGGCGGAGGATAGATAGTCTGTCCGCACGTGTCCCCTCTCACCCCCGCCCCCCCACCCCCACCCCACCCCCGTCTTTCGTCCTCACACCGAAAAACAAGGAAACAAGAATCGGTCTAAAAACGGCGAGGCTAATTTCATCCCAAAGTAAGCGTCGCGCGTTTAAAAATGGGGGAAGCGGAAGGCGTGGCCCCTAAATGACTGACGCTGAATTTCGGATGCTGTCTATAAAGTTGACGACATTAACTGTTTAATGCCTCTACTGTGTGAGCTGATGAAGGTGTAATTAAAATGTTGCAGCTAAATATAAGCACTAAAATAAATATGAAAGAATATAATAAAGCTACAGTAGACACACACACACACACACAGACACACAGACACACACATACACACACACACATTCATACATAGACAGATATGATCTCAAGATTACATGTAAAACACACATCTATTTATCAACATCAGAATAACGAACTATAACAAAAAATCGACATGGTTTTTCAATAAATATTTAATTCAGTGATCCATAACATTTTCCTTTAAGTTCGACATCGATCATGCTATTATTAGATAGGATTATCACCTTCCCTCTAATGATGATGCTGATTATGATATATGTGAGATTATTTGCAATAGGAGACAAAAGCAATAACACCAACACTAACAAAGATAATGACAATCAAATAATGATGACAAAGATGAAGAAGCAATATTGGTAATATGATAATAATTATGTTACGGGGACTACAAGAATAAGAGGAAATATCGTATTAATGACAATAACAACAGTTTCAACAATGATAACAATGATGATGATAACAAGAATAATGATAATGACTATAACCATGATGATAACGATGACAATGAGTGTGTGTGTGTTTGTATATATATATATATATATATATATATATATATATATATATATATATATATATATATATTCCTATTCTGTTTGTTTATTTGTACAACCTTAACGCTTCTTGACTAAACAGGGCACTAAAAATCATGCCTAACAGGTAAATCCGATAACCTTTTTGCTTGGGCAGGTGAATAACCATACATTCCGTTGGATACGCATACAATCTGAAGAAAATCGATCAAGTAATTTTATTATTGTTGACCTGTCGGCTGTGTTTCTAGTTATATTGCAAGCTATGGTGATAGCCAAAAGGTTGATAATACACATGGCAATAATACGTTAATGATACAAATAGATACATCCCATTGATAATAAGTTCCTTTGATAGCAAAAATATGACTAATGATGATGCTATTATTTCGTTTAGGATAATAGCTATGATTACAACAATAATAGCACAATAGCAATAACATAGCAATAGCAATAACAAAAATAATGACCAAAATGAGGATGATTATTTTAGTAACAACAAAAACAACTATAATCCTAGTAACAGCTATACAAAATATAGTAACAACAGCCAGGAACAAAAAAATCAGTGGTAGCAATAATAATAGCAATATCAAGAATGGTAATGAAAACTCGAATCATGAGAATGATGATCATGATAACAATAAATAGAAAAAGGACGCTTTTCTTAGCAAGTCATTTTATCACTTACGCCAGTATGGTATTGCACCAAATCTAAAATCTATATTTTTTTTGGTATTTCTCTTTGGATATGTCCCTTAACTCCGTGATCAGTTCCTATAGGGATTATTTGACTCTGTGGCCACCAGAGGGCTGAGTCAATATACACTGGTCAATGCATAGTCCTTGCAAGATCGTCTCGGAGCAGCTGTGTTTAGCAATAACGTCGGTTATGTTCACAGCAATGCAAGATTCCAGTCGCTCCGTGTGAGTCAGTTTGTATGTGTGTGTGTGTGTGTGTGTCTGTGAATGTGTGTGTGTGTGAATGTGTGTGTGTGTGTGTGTGTGTGTGTGTGTGTGTGTGTGTGTGTGTGAGTGTGTGTGTGTGTGTGTGTGTGTGTGTGTGTGTGTGTGTGTGTGAGTGTGTGTGTGTGTGTGTGTGTGTGTGTGTATCTGTCTGTGTGTGTCTCTCTGTGTGTGTATGTCTTTGTGCGTGTCCCTCCCCCTTGCTTTATGTAGTAGCCTTG
>BOPN01001732.1:145000-147500 GCA_017312705.2 Penaeus japonicus | reverse complement strand
ATTACAGCTCATTTGACTCCGGCCTGCTACTGGAGGCTTTCATCTGACTCATGCCGGGGAGACTGTAGGTATTCATTTGACCCGCGTGCGTGTGTAGGAGGACGCGGGAAGAGCGACAACGACGCCTTCCCCCGAGTCGGAAGGATTCTCCGAGCGCTCATTTGACTTACGATGGCGAAGGGGTGGGGCGGGGAGTGGTGGGAGGGAGGGAGTCGGGGAGGGTTAGTTGGGGTGGGAAAGGCTAGGAATGGGGTGGGGTGGGGAGGGGATGGGAGGGGGTGGAGTTGGAAGGGTTAGTTGCGGGAGGAGGAAGGCTAGTAGAGAGTGGGGCGTGAGTTGGGATGGCTGGTAGTGAGGGTAAGAAGAAGGTTAGGGGAGGGGAGGGTGGGGGGAAGGCTAGTATAGGAGGAGGGGAATGTTGGAAAGGTTGGAAGGGTGGGGGGGGGGGTGAGAAAGCTAGTGGGGAGAAGAAGGGGAAGGTTGCGGGGTAGGAGGGAGGGGGACGAGAGAAGGACAGGGGAGGAGAACTCCACACACTTTCTCATTTGACTCCTCGCAGCAAAGGTGTGCCATCAGCTGACGTAACACAAAGCCACTGAGTTTTAAATCACACGGCGATTTTTAACAACCTCCCTCTTTCATCTAAGCCATTGTCCAATAGCCGCTCTTAAATATGGCCGGGGGCGGGTTTTGCCATTACTTGTATTAGGATCTCGGGCCTCCGAGTTTTTGTAGAGCCCAGTCAATACGCGCTAATTGAGAGAGAAGCGCACAGTGCATTATGTGCTGCCGACCTGGAGAGCCTCACCGAGAACGGGAGAAAAACAAGAGAGAGAGAGGGGAGGGGAGGAGGGGGAGACTGCGAGAGAGAAAGAGAGAGAGAGAGTGAGAGAGAGAGAGAGAGTGAGTGAATGAGTGAGAGAGAGAGAGAGAAAGAGAGTGTGTGTGAGAGAGAGAGAGAGATAAAGAGGGAAGGAGGGGAAGACTGCGAGAGAAAGAGAGATAAAGAAGGGGGTGAGAGGTAAAAGAGAGGTATAGAAAGTAAGGATAAAAGTTAAGAGGGAACGAGAAAGGAAATATAAAACAAGCCACAGCTGTTGTAGTTTTCAACACTAGTCAGAGGAAGACGTGGTTAGAAACACAAGAAAAAACCTTCGAGTATATTGAAAAGTAAACCCTACTCGTACTTTAATGCATCTTTCAAACACCTATTACTTACGAAGAAAAAAAAAGAAAATGCAGATCATAAAAAAATATCAGAGCCTTAGCGCCCCCATCACCCCCTCCCCCTATTGCACCCCCCCCCCCCATCCAGCCGAACCCTTTCCCCCAACATCAAAACTCATGATTAATGTCCCTGAGTTTGTGTCTTGCTCCCGGACGTGGACACTGACTGGCGCATCTCACATCATTCCCTTGCTAACAAACCCTCCGACCTCCCGGCGAACGCAGACACAAACACTATAGAGAAGTGAAGAGCTAAAACAAAAACAGGACAAAAACAAAAAAAAAAACAAGATAGGAAAAAAAAAATCTCACGACTCATAATTTCTATTAGTCAATCGTTGATCTTTCGCCAAACAGAAAAAGGGTGGGGAAAAATCGCCGAATCCAACCACGTTTGTTGCAGTCATTGAAAAACGCCGCCAGCAATTTTATCCATTATCACCGACCTAACGAGAGCCGACCGGGGTCTAGCCACTCCAGCGGGAATATTCGCCTCCGATCGTCGTCTTTCGCTGCCTTTCGGCCCGTAGCTCTGCGCCTGAATTTCGAATGATTCCGTTTCGGTCGCTTGTTTCGGTCTTGCGATTATTGGCTCGTTTTCCTATCGTTGCTGGTTATCGACGGAGATAGATGACGTAGTGAATCCACCTGCGGTTTAGGGGTGTTTCGCGTACTTCGGCGCAGAGGAGGTGAGCGATATACTCAGGCACTGGCTTCTACCTCAGTGACAACATTGAGCAGGATGGCTTTGAGTTCGAATCAGAATAGAAAGGCTCAATTTTTTTCTCATTTTTGCGCCTGAGAAACATTGATGTAAAATCCAGCGTAAGGATCTGCGTGCCTTCCTACGGCGCAGCTACGCCCACCGATATAAATCCCCGAAGATTGTACGAGAGACACGCACAACTTGGCCCCCACACTTCCTCCTGAACTCCCGCAAACTCGAAAGACTCGAGAGTTGCCTTCCCAAAAATCTTCGCCCGTTCTGGGAAACCTGCTATCGATTCCTAAGAATGGTCTAAGAGGCATCTAGGAGCCTTCAGGACACTGTGCATTACTGGCAAACACACCTCGCCTCGACGTGCCGCCCTCACACGGCTGTCCTGGCAGCTCAGCTCCCCCGTAAGACGCCCGTCTCGATCAGGCAAAGATGCTTTCTTGAGACGCTCATCTTAATTACTCGCCGCTCGCAAGACGAAGGAGTCATCCGCTTGGTTTGCATGTGCGTGCGTGTGCGTGTGTGTGTTTGTGTGTGTGTGTGTGTGTGTGTGTG
>BOPN01001732.1:120000-127500 GCA_017312705.2 Penaeus japonicus | reverse complement strand
GAGAGAGAGAGATGAATAAATAGAGAGATAACTGGACATACAGATAGAAAAATAGATAGATAGAAAATTAGATAGGTAGAAAATTAGATAGATAGAGAGAGAGAATAGATAGATTAATGAATAGATGGAGAAACATAAAGCGAATTATGGATATATTGCAATGATAAGATTGTCATTAAATAGATTGATAGACATACAAACAGAGAGACAAACAGATAGATAGATCGAAAGACACACAGACAGGGAAACAAGCAGATGGATAAGGAGAGGATAAAAGAGAAAACTATGGAGTAAAAGAAGAGAAACAAAACTCACAAACAGACTGCGAAGCAAGCGAAGTCACAAGCAGAATAATCGCAGTACATACTGGGTTTAAAAATATCTATTACGATAGCATGCCACCCTCTGTTCCCCTCGCCCCTGTCCCCTCCCGTCTCCCTTCTCTCCGAACCTTCCCCCTTCAGTTCCCTTCACCCCTCCCCCCTTGAATTTACTCCCACTCCCCTAGTCATATTCCTAACCCCATCCCATTCCCGTTCCTAGATTCCAATTCCCGGGGGTTAATTCCCAGCCTTCTGTCAGGTGTAATCTACGGGGTGAGTCGGTAAGCCTACATGCGCTGCACTTTAATTTTATGTAGGATTTCCCTTGTGGTCTGCATGCGATATTACGGTTCTCCTGAAGACGATAGGCTGATATCAAAGTGTTTCGTTTCCCTTGATGTTATATAGACAAGCGTGCCCGGTTTGCTGTGGCTCTGGCGCTATCTCTATTGACTCTCGTGTTGTGATTAGATCTAATGTAAGTGGAATTATATTTTGGTGTCTGTTATAATTATTGTACGTTCTCTGCAGCATCTATACGCGGCGGATGATTGCATCTGACATTTGATACAATCGCATTAAGAGATATTCATAATTGACTCACTTCATATTGTATTTCGTACGGAGGAATATTGCAGATACTCCCTCGCTTTGCACTTGGCGAAAATAGGAATGTAAATGCCTGTTAACGAGGCTATAACCCTTGAAATAAAGTACCTGTTAAGCAGAATATAGATCAGGTTGACGGCTCTTCCCATGTAAGTGAAATTATCATCCATAATGGTTCTGAGAATGTAGACTGCCTTTGGAATATCGTGATTGCGGCGCCTGATTCAGTGTTTGCTCTACCATGAATCAGGGAGATAAGACCCACCAGCTTGGCTAGAACAACCGCCCGGTTCTAACTCACTCCGCTTCCAGCTCTTGGTCTATTGGTCATTACTGTATCATCTTCATGATCGTGCATGTCTAATGAGGTAAGTAACACCCCCGTGATGTTTTTTTTTTTGTATGCTGGGGGAAGTGATAGGGGGGTAGGGGGGTTCGCTACAGCTGCATTTCTCACGTCTGAATTCAGGAGACACAGCGGGAGGTAGCAGATCGGAAGAGTCAAGTCTCCGGGATTTAAGAAAAAAATGGGGGTGGGGGGTGGGGGTGGGGGGGCGACTGCTTCCGCTAGGTCGTGTGATGTATAGTTTTATTTACTGACTCTGATCACGACACGTACATAATTAAATCAGATGCAAGGCTCACTCGTAGCAATTAAATGCTAGTTACTTCGTTACACTCACAGACTTACAAATAAAATTACGGTGTTAATTTGTGTATTCATGAAATCAGAGTCGCATCCAGTCACTCCAAGCTTTTGAACAAGCTTATTGTTTCCTTTGAGACGCATATTTATCAACCAAACTCAATCAACCGACTCCGACAAACTCGAAAAAAATAAAACTTGCGCCAACAGGAGCATTAATAACAATACCAAAATAAACCCCGCAGAGGAACTCCGGCTAAACAATTTATCATCAGTCCAAACTCGAATAAGAATATTAACTGTGCCGTTTCGAGTAAGCGTACACACCAATTCTCATCAAGTTCGCCTTCCCTCTCTCCCTCCCTCCCCCCTTCCTTCTCTCCCTCCCTCTCTCCCTTTCCTCTCTCCCTCCCTCCCTCCCTTCCTTCTCTCCCTCCCTCCCTTCCCTCTTCCCTCCCCTCCTCCCTCCCTTCCCTCTTTCCTCCCCTCCCTCCCTTACCTCTTTCCTCCCCTCCCTCCCTCCCTTCCCTCTTCCCTACCCTCCTCCCTCCCATCCCTCTTCCCTCTCTCCCTTCTCTCCCTTCCTCCCTCCCTTCTCTCCCCTCTTCCCTCCCTTCTCTCCCCTCCTCCCTCCCTTCTCTCGCCCCTCCCCTCCCGTCCTTCCTGGTGCACCCTCCCTCCCTTCCTCTCTCTCTCTCTCTCTCTCTCTCTCTCTCTCTCTCTCTCTCTCTCTCTCTCTCTCTCTCTCTCTCTCTCTCTCTCTCTCCTTCTCCGTTTCCTTGGTTTCCTTGTTTTTCTTTCTTTTATTTTTTTTCTCTCAGTCACAGCTTTAACTTATATTTTCTATCATTATTTTTTTTCTTTTTGTGAAATTTGTGGTTTATTATTCTGGGATGTTTTTTCTTTTCTTCCTTTTACCTGCTTATCATTCATGCTTTTTGTCTATGTTTGTCGTTGTATTTCTCTCTCTCTCTCTCTCTCTCTCTCTCTCTCTCTCTCTCTCTCTCTCTCTCTACTCTCTCTCTATCTCTCTCTCTCTCTCTCTCTCTCTCTCTCTCTCTCTCTCTCTCTCTCTCTCTCTCTCTCTCTCTCTCTCTCTCTCTCTCTATATATATATATATATATATATATATATATATATATGTGTGTGTGTGTGTGTGTGTGTGTGTGTGTGTGTGTGTGTATATATATATATATATATATATATATATATATATATATATATATATATATATATATTTATATATATATATATATATATATATATATGTATATAATATATATATATATATATATATATATATATATATATATATATATATATATATATATATATATATATATATACATATATATATATATATATATATATATATATATATATATATATATATATATATATATATATATATGTATATATATATATGTATGTATTTATATTTCTCTCTCTCTCTCTCTCTCTCTCTCTCTCTCTCTCTCTCTCTCTCTCTCTCTCTCTCTCTCTCTCTCTCTCTCTGTCTCTCTCTCTCTATGTCTCTATATCTCTCTCCCTCTCTCTCTCTCACTCACTCATTCTGTAACCCTTTCTCACTCACTCACTCTCTCTCTCTCTCTCTCTCTCTCTCTCTCTCTCTCTCTCTCTCTCTCTCTCTCTCTCTCTCTCTCTCTCTCTCTCTCTCTCTCTCTCTCTCTCTCTCTCTCTCTCTCTCTCTCTCTCTCTCTCTCTCTCTCTCTCTCTCTCTCTCTCTCTCTCTCTCTCTCTCTCTCTCTCTCTCGCTCTCGCTCTCTTTCGATCTCGATCTCTTTCGCTCTCGCTCTTGTTCTCGCTCTTGCTCTTTCTTTCGCTCTTTTTCTCTCTCTTTCGCTTTCTTTGTCTTTCGTTCTTTCTCTCTCTCTCTCTCCCTCTCTCTCTCTCTCTCTCTCTCTCTCTCTCTATATATATATATATATATATATATATATATATATATATATATATATATATATACATATATACATATACATACATACACATGAGTGTGTGCGTGTGCGTGTACCTGTGCTTTTGCTTGTGGTTGTGCATGTACGTGTATGTGTGTGTCTGTGTGTGTGATTATGTATGTGTGTGCGTATGAGTAAGTAAATGTTTACATTCTCGTCGTGGTCAAGGATAATACCTCTCTCTCCTGACCCGAGTTACCCCCGTCTCTTTCATGCAGTCATAAGTGGGTTGCTTAGCTGCTTAAGATACACAGTTGTACCCGTATTGAATTTGTTTTGCTCTACCCCTTTTACTCACTCTCTGCTCTCTCTCTCTCTCTCTCTTTCTTTCACTCTGTATATCTTTCTATCTATTTCTAACTACATCGCTTTCTTTTCTTCTTCTTGCACGTGTCCGTTCCTCCATCTCACGTCTCCTTTTTTTTTCTTTTCCTCTTTCTCCTATTCTCTGGAACCTCTTCTTCGTTTTCTTTTTCTTCTTTTTCATCATCTTCCTTTCGGCTTCTTCTTGCTCATCATCCTCTTCTTCCTCCTCCTATTTCTCTCTCGATCACCTTTCCCCCTTTCTTCCGGTCCTTCTCTTCACACGCACACACACACACAAACACACACAAATACACACACACAATCACAAACACACACCCACACACACACACAAACACCCACACCCACCCACAATCACACCCATCCACACACCCACACCCACACAACCAAACCCACACCCACACACCCAAACACACCCAAACAACCCCCCCCCCCCCACACACACACACACGGACAGTCTCCACACAGACGTACACACACCTGCACGCCCTAAGTAGGTGCTGAGGGAGGGCAGTTCAAGCGGCATTTCCACCCTAAGCCTTCTGTGTCCTCTTCATTCCGACTTCTCGCAGCTTCCTCTTCTCATTGGCCTTCGCGCTCCGGCCTTCACTTCAGGTGCATCTGCAACTGACGTCCTTTCATCTCGCTCATCCCATACCTCTTCGTTTCTACGACCCCCCTCCCTTATCTTCTTTCTTTCTTTCTTTCTTTTCTCCACTCACTCATCCGCATACTCACTCTCTCGTACTCTTCATACTCTCTTACTTACTTACTTACTTCCTTACTCACACTCTCTATCCCTCTTCTTCTCCTTACCCGAATTTTCCTCTCACGGGGAGAGGTAAAGGGGGAGGGGGGTGCTGCCACCGTTGACAAGATCACGAAGACTCACCTGCAAATAGAAAGAAAAAACATACGTAAGAAAATGAGGACGCAAGTATTAATGCATTGATCTAAGACTGAAGTTTGAAAAAAAAAACTGAAGGCGAGATATGGGAGTGATATAAAAAGAGAGAGGGAGTGGGAGAAGGAAAGGGAGAGGGAGAGAGGGAGGGAGGAGAGAGAGAGAGAGAGAGAGAGAGAGAGAGAGAGAGAGAGAGAGAGAGAGAGAGAGAGAGAGAGAGAGAGAGAGAGAGAGAGAGAAAAGAGAGTGAGAGAGAGAGAGAGAGTGAGAGAGAGAGAGAGAGAGAGAGAGAGAGAGAGAGAGAGAGAGAGAGAGAGAGAGACAGAAAAAAGAGAGAGAGAGAGAGAGAGAGAGAGAGAGAGAGAGAGAGAGAGAGAGAGAGAGAGAGAGAGAGAGAGAGAGAGAGAGAGAGAGAGAGAGAGAGAGAGGGAGGGAGAGAGGGATAGTGAGAGAAAGGGGGAGTGAGAGAGAGGGAAAGGGAGAGAGAGAGGGAGAGTGAGAGTAAGGGAGAGAGAGAGGGAGAGTGAGAGAAAGGGAAAGAGAGAGAGAGAGAGATAGAGAGAGAGAGAAAGGGGGATAGAAGTACCAAGATCCTTTATAATACACACGAGAGTCACTATCATTTACTTCTTAACATGCAACTGCTAATATTGCATGGAGTGTTACTTATTATATTTTATCATTTTTATCATTATCATGATTATCATCATCATTATTATCTTTATCATCATTTTCATTATTGTTATTAGTATTTTTATAATTATCATTATCCTTACTATTATTATCATAACCATTACCATTATCATTATCATTGTCATTGTTATCATTATCATCATTATTATCACTAGCACCATTTTCATGATTATTGATATCGTTATCATTTTCAAAATCCTGATTATTGTCATCATTATCCTTATCACCATCACTATTATCATTTTCATTCTTATTACTGCTCACATCATTACCATTATTATCATCATTAGCATCATTATAGTCATTACCATTATGAGCATTGTCATAGTAACAATCATGATGATGATAATAGCAGCTATCATTATCTCTACTATAATGATAATCATTATCATTATTATGATCACTATCATCATCATTACCATTGTCATACTGTCATCAGCATTACTATTACTATCATTATAGTGCACCATGACTATCATCCTTATAGTTCTCACCATCATTATTATTGCAAATCTTTTCATTATCATCATCATCATCAACACCAAATGCAATGGTACTCGATAAAATAAAGGAGACCAAAGACTACATGCAAGAGAAAAGGTGAAGAACCCGAAGGCAAAATCTGAAGAGGAAGGAAAAAAAAAAAAAAAAACGAGAGAGAGAGAAAAAAAAAACGGAAAACCGGAATAACGAAGCAATTTGTTACAAAACGATTTTTTACAACACGAGGGAAAATAGTCTCCCTGTCGCCAATCACTCAGACAAAAATTGCCTCGCTAGAAAAAAAATGAAAGACATTCGGTTTATTGTATTTCCAGCATAAAGGAATTTGACAATCAACATTCTATTTTTTCCCCCCGTACCGCTAGAATACATAAATGTTACGTATTCGCTGATGGAAATCTGGAAACATTTCAAGTTTGTCTTCACGTAAAAAAGGGAAGATGAAAATGTGTGGGAAGACGAAATCTGAACAGTCATGAAATATACCATTGGATGTGGATGTGGAAAAAAAGGAAATACTTGCACATATATACATGTAAACACACACGCACACGCACGCAAGCACACAAACAGAATAGATACATCGAACACAACTTGCCTTCATGAAATTTGAACATGTGCATTTATATTCCATATACAGTGATATAAAGAACAAGGCTACTTAGGCAGAAGTAGAAAATTGATATGTGTGTATATATAGAGAGAGGGGGTGGGGTGGAGAGACTGAGAGAGAGTGATTGATAGATAGATATAGATAAAGAGAGAAAAAGAGAGAGAGAGGGGGAGAGAGAGAGGGGGAGGGGGGGAGACAAATCGATAGAGAGAGATAAATAGATAGATATTTTAGATAGAGAGAGAGAGAGAGAGAGAGAGAGAGAGAGAGAGAGAGAGAGAGAGAGAGAGAGAGAGAGAGAGAGAGAGAGAGAGAGAGAGAGAGAGAGAGAAAGAAAGAGAGTGAAAGACAGAGAAAGAGACAGAAGGAGAGATCACGCACATTTTACCCACTCATACAAGAGGCACATTGTAGATCAGTGCGTAGAACGAATATCTACACACATCTATCAACAAGCCACGGACTTGGAAACCGCCCCCCCCCATGACACTCCGAAAGGCCACCAATGCAATGCAACATATCTCCACTCCTTCCTCCGATACTCCGCTACCAATAGGAGTGGGAAACGTTTTAAGGGAATTGCTCCCCGAATTAATCCCTAGAAAATCAAACTGACATTTCCCAGTGGCATTTTGTAGTCGATTTCGCGATAAGCGAATTCAAATCAGCCAAAGGCCCAGCTAATGCGATTTTAATCAAGTACTGTATGTGCTTTCCTAATTCCCAGTAACGTGATTAACAATCGAATTGGTTAATCGCATAATATGGACAAGGGAAGCGGGGAGGCCGGCCAGGTGCCGGGGTAGAGTAACAAGTTTAAATGTAATTTCTTGAATTATCTTGACATACCTCAGCGAAGTGATGTCACAGTTCTCGCTGATGAACAGTCTATCAGATTAGTCGG
>BOPN01001732.1:105000-107500 GCA_017312705.2 Penaeus japonicus | reverse complement strand
GATATCAGTATTGATGATAAAGATACTGACAGTGACCATCATGGTGATCATATGATAATAATCATGATTGCATTAATGACAATGATGGTAATAATATTAGAAATGAAAGTAAGCATGACAATAAATCATATAAGTAATAAAGACAAAAAAAAAGACAAACTCATCCCAACAACAAACAATGACAACACCAACAACGACACGAAAAAGAGAACGAAGAAGATGATAATGGTGATGACAAAGATAGTGACGATGACAACAATCCTCACCATCACCCCCTCCCCCCCCTTTCATTTTGTCTTGCCTTTAAGCTTCCGTGTGATGAAAGGCTTGCTGATGTAGATATATCGGACAGCCCATCTTAGTGCCGGTGGCAGTGCTACAGTGCCAAGCCAAGCCAAGCCAGGGCGTAGTGACGTGGTGCTGAAAGAAAGAGCGGCAGCGTGAAGCCTACAGTGCGTGTGTTCTCGATATCTATAGTGCGGAGGGTGTGTGTGTGTGTGTGGGGGGGGGGTGAGGAGTCCTATGCTGTGTAGTATATGTAATGGGAATGGGAGGGATGAGATAGAGGCTTAAAGTCGGGAGTGTTTATGGTGTTTGTGTTTATGGTGTTTGTGCTTATGGCGTATGTTTATGGTGTATGGTGTATATATTTAGGATGTATATGGTGTGTGTGTGTGCTTATGGTGTGAGTGTTTATGGTATTTGCGTTTATGGTGTATGGTGTATGTGTTTATGGTATTTGCGTTTATTGTATGGTGTGTGTGTTTATGGTATTTGCGGTTATACTGTATGGTGTGTGTGTTTATGGTGTATGGTGTGTGTTTATGATGTGGTGTGTATGTGTTGATAATGTATGGTGTGTGTTTATGGTGTATAGTGAGTGTATTTATGGTGAATGGTTTATGTGTTTATGATGTATGGTGTGTGTTTTTACGGTATATGGTGAGTATTTATGATGTATGGTGTCTGTTTATGGTCTGTGTTGTGTATTTATGGTGAGTGTGGTGAGTGGTGTGTAATGATATCTTCATGATATGATATCTTTATCCATTTAAGATATCTTTATATGATACAATATATTTGTATATGATAACATTTTATATGATATAATGATATATATCAAGATATAATCATTTTATTCACGGATGATCTTAGGATTGAATGATGCCTTGGTTCTATTATCAAAATGATAAGGGTTTTAATAATTGTGATAGAAATAGTGATTATGATGGTGATGATGGTGGTGATGGTGATGATGATGGCGTTGGTGGTGATGATGATGGTGGTGGTGATGGTGGTGGTGTTGGTGGTGGTGGTGAGGATGAAGATAATGATGATGTGATTATGATGATGATGATGAGGTTTATGGTGATGATGAGGTTTATGGTGATGATGATTAGGATGATGATGATGATAATGATGACGGTGAAACGGACAACGATCACCATAACAATAATAATGATAATGATGATAATAATGATGATTATGATGATAATAATGATAATGATGATAATAATAATGATAACGAAAATAGAAAAATACTTATGATGAGAATATCAAAAGTGGTAATAATGATAATGATAATAAATATGATGATAATAATGATGCTGATGATGATAATGAGAATAATGAAAACAATAACAAAAATAGTAATGATGTTAAGGATGATAATAATAATAAAAATAGTGGTGATAGCAAAGATGTTAATGACATTAATAACAATAATTTATAATGATAATAATATTAACAATCATCATAGAAACAAAAGCAATAGTAACACCTACATTTTACAAAAACATCAACAATTATCAAAGTTGATAGTGGCATGATTAGCAACATGCTAAAAGAACAGAGAAATTCTAATAACAACAACAATCTTGAAGTTTGCGGCGCTGAAACCCATCCATTGAACAAGAATTTTATCATTAGCCAAAATAAAACATTAAATATATAATATAAAAGGTATAGATATAAATACAAAAAAAAAAAAAAAAAAAAAAAAAAAAAAAAAAAAAAAAAAAACTATTGTTTCGAGACCTGTAACTTCAGGTATAGTTGGATGAGTAATTGAAATGTTCCCTAGCCTTGCTAACAAACAGAAATCTAAATATAAACAAGTATTCGAGGAAAAATAAACAGTTATAAACACGTCAGTTAGTTTATAGCAACAATATGTAGAGATAATGGACGCGACAAAGCAAAGCGTGACTGCAGGCAAGTGTAAACAATATCTTGATCAAATATGAACAGAGACAACAAAGAAAAAAAAATCTAACGCATTAGACAACAGAAAATATTTTTAACATATGAGCAATAAGAAATGCTAATAACAAATCGAAAATAGACATCTATGAACAACTTGCAAGCAGTATCCCTATCCCTGTAATATTGAAAAAAAAAAAAAAATACGAGAGAAACATTGCCGATGATCAACTTTGCGAATCATTTGCATACACAGACACAGACTTCCCTCCGCCTCTACGATTTCCTACAGATTCTA
>BOPN01001732.1:90000-97500 GCA_017312705.2 Penaeus japonicus | reverse complement strand
TATATATATATATATATATATATATATATATGATAGTGTCATCGTAGATGTATCATCAGTGTATTACTATTTCAATAATGCTTTCAAATAAGTAGTGTCTTTTAAGTGTCTGTACTGTTGCCTCTTAACGTAAACGACACAGCAGAGTTTGATACGAACAGCAGAGGAGTATCATGGCAACGGAGACAGAAAGATATGATGCAAGCCGAGGACGGTTGCTTCAAATGACATGGCAACGGATCTGAGGACTATGAGTCAGAATAGTACCCAGACGAGAAGGGAGGCGGAGGGGGGGGGGGGGAGGTGTTGTAATGTATATTGATGTTTTACGCCAAAATAGTGATGGATTGTAGCATATTCAAAATCAACAAAAACACACTATAGGCGAGATGGCTATGTCACCGCTCACCGTTTTGATACAGACTACTCACTGTTACAACCTACGGAGTAAAGGGGTGTTATTACAAGCGTTGAGGCGGTGCTACATACGGAGGTGGCAGGGTTCTGTCAGAGTAGTGATGCTGCATACGGAAAGTGTTGCAAAAGACAGTATAAGATCGTTGTCGCATATAAGATGTGGGAGTAATACTGCAGAGGAATGGGTGTCAGTTTTTTTTAGAGTGACATTCTTGACATGATAATATTACGATAAACAGAGGTATAATTATTTTTTCTTTTTTTCTTTTTTTTTAACAAAGTAATTTTATTCAAGGTATACAGGATATAATAAAGATATCAGTTATAACTGTGTCCTAAATGGTAGCGTTATATGGCCTACTAGACTCTTACAGCATTGAATAACACAATAGTTCAAAAGATGTTTTATTGTTGTTGAATACGGAAAGGGTATGTGTCGCAGGCACATCATGCATGCAAGGGCACCGTTATTCCAACAGTGAAGAATGTATGGCTAACAAGATCCTTGATCCCAGTCAAGCACTGAGGGTGATGTATTGAACAACTTCCTTGGAAAGTTACAATAATAATGGACTTCAGCCTTCTGTGAATGGAAAAAGAATTAAAGTTGATAAAGGAATAGGTCATTCTGTTGTAGAATTGTTGCTGACTTCCCATTTAGTATGTTACGAGGAGTGTGCTACTTTCTTGAATGAAGTGCGTGTGCAGTATGCATGAACGATATATGTACCAAAAATAAATGGTCTTACATAGTGCATGCAATGACAAAGAACATTGATTGCGAATGGAGAGAATGTCATACCATATGCAGGAAGGGAAGGTTGTTTACCTTAAGTGAAGAGATGGCGTAGTAGGAACAGGTGAAGTGAGGTGCAGTTACAACAGGTGACGGCCCACTTGAGCAAAAGAGAACACTGTTGAGACTGAGAATTTTATAAGGAAAATGTATATGCTGCTGGCAAGGAGAAGGTATATAAACAACAAGTGATACAGAATGTACAAACAGCAAGTGGTGGGATAGCTTATCCATAGCAGGCAATGTGAGAGTACACAATGCATGTAAACCTTATCATCTAAAGCAATGGTTCGCAAAGTGGGTGGTTGGCAGCGACAGGGGGGCGTTAGGAGCAGCTAAGTAATAAATTCCGCTTTGTCTTTTACAAAATCTGAATGACAAAATATATGTTATATATACTAAGGTAAAGGAACACGTATGCAGTTTATAGATAATATAACTGACATAAGAATTATCAACGGATGGATAGCTATGTTACGTAGTCCAAAGTCGGAATCAAAAAGCTAGAACTGCCAAACAAACTGGTTTACCAAATTATGTTTTATTTGTGAAATACATTTTTGTGCTTAATCTTATTGCTTTTAATTTAAAGTATGCCAAATGAAAGAAAGTGTGTGTGTTCGCATGTGTGTATGAGGGGGGAAGGGAGGCGTTGGGAATCCACCTGGAAGCCAAATGGCCACCAGCCTGGAAAGGTTTACGAAACTCTGATCTAAAGGTACTGTATAAACAGTTTATGACTCGAAGAACTACATAAACAGAACAGAATGAAAGTGCGTCTAAAGAGAGTGAATGATAGGGATCCACATACAACAGAGGATAAAAAAAATACTTTGAATAGACGACAGAAAGGACGTGCATCAACAAAATCATTGTAAGGTATACATCTGACGAAGAATTCGATGGAAAGCATCTTCTATCATGAAGGTGAGTGCTAAACCAACATGAGGCGAGCGGCTTGCCAACATCAGACTGCATCCATAACTGACGAAGGTAAATTTACAAACAAAGAGCAAAACAAACCATTAAAAGTGAGGTAAATGAACTACAAAGGGTGCAAGGATGGAATAATCCAGCGGAGATAAAGTCGTGTTACTGGCAGTACTGAGGGAAGCAGGCCTAAAAGGGAGGTTTATCTGAATAATGTTGAAAAGCTGATGTTGCAACAGACGACGCACTATGTAAAGGAGACTGTGCTGGGACTCTACAACAAAAAAAGAAAAGGGAAGTGTTTGCTAACAGGACCAGGTCAAGGAGAATGTTTATAGATGGTAGGAAATAGATTAGACAAAGAATGAGAGGGAAGAATAATAAAAAAAAATGAATATTTACCCAAAACTGAGACGTAATACATAAACAAACTCTAAAGGAAGAAAATACATTTGATAGAAATTCAAAATTAACAAATAAATTACCAGTTTCAAATAATGATGATGACAATGATGATGATGTTACGAATTATGATATCACTACTGATGGTAATGATAATAATAATGGTAATAATGGTAATAGTAATAATAATGATGATTATAACAATAGCAATAATGATGATAAAGATAATAATAGTGATGATGATGATGATGATATGATAATGATAATAAGGATAATATCGATAATAATAATAGTAATGATGATAATAATTATATTGATTATGAGGATAATAATGATATTGATTATGATAATAATAATGATATTGATTATGATAACACTATTGATTATTATGATCATAATGATTATCATGATAATAATAATCACACCAACAATGAACAACAGCACCAATGATGATGATGATAATAATGATAACAAAACGATCATGACGACGGATTAGCGAGGTCAAGCTTCCACCCAGGCGTCGAGCGGGGACAAACTGGGTCAAATTGTCTTCCTGATGATGGTTTTGTGTGCCTCTCACTTTGATCTTGAGGCCGCATCAATTAAACGCATTTCTGATCTGCCGGAGCCTTTGACTGCCACCCACAATCATAATCATTACTTTTCAATTCTTGAGAGAGAGAAAAAAAAAGGAAGATGGCACTGGTAATCGTTTCCGTGGCCAGTAATCAAAGCAGCTCGGGGATGCGTCGCCGAGGGTAATTATTACTAATATAGGTTTATTTCGTTTGATAACCAATTTTCTTAGAGTGCCACCCGGAGATTCACCGAGCATTCGTCTCCCCCCCCCCCTCCCTTCCATCCCCTCCCCTCTCCCCGCTCGCTCTTTTCATCTCCCTTGCTCCTCCTTCTCCTCCTCTTTCTCTTGTTTCTTTTACTCCTCCTCCTCCTTCTTCTTCTTTTTCTTCTTCTTCTACTTCTTCTCTCCCCCTTCTCATTCTACTATTACTCCACTTCATTCTTCTTCTTCTTCTCTCTCTTCTTCTTCTGCTCCTCCTCCTCCTATTCCTACTCTACCTCCTACTCCTCCTCCTCCTTCTCCTCCTATTCTCTCTTTTCCTCTCTTTCCTTCTCTCCCTACTCTTCCTCCTATTCTCCCTCTTCCTCTCTCTCTCTCCTCCTCCTTCTCCTATTCTCCCTCTTCCTCTCTCTCTCCTCCTCCTTCTCCTATTCTCCCTCTTCCTCTCTCTCTCCTCCTCCTCCTCCCTCTCCTTCCCTTCTTTCTGTCCGTATTATCATCCTCTTTATCTTCCCTTTTTCCTATTTTCCCCTTCCTCTTCCTCCCTCTTCTTCTCACTTCTTCCCCCTCTTCTTTCACTTTTTCCCCCTCTTCTTTTCCTTGTCCTTCTGTTTCTTCTTCTTCCTTATCTTTTTATTGCACTTTTTCTTCTTATTATCATCATTATTACTATTTCTTCTTCCTCCTCCTCATTATCATCGTCATCATCATCGTCATCATCCTTCACCATCATTATCCTCTTTCTCCTCTTCCTCCTCTGATTTATCAAAGGAGGAGGAAGAGGAAGAGGAGGAATAGGAAGAGGTCAGGTCTCTCCCCCCCTCCCCCACCCCTTTCCTTTTCCTTCCTCTTTCCTCGTGTCCCCCTTTCCCCTTCCTCCCCCCACCCCTCCCTACCCCCACCTCCCCCTTTCCTTTCTTTGTGTTGTTTTTCCTGCAACCTTTATTTCCCCTCTTCCGGTCGACTCTCTCTCTCCTTTTATCTCCACCCCTCCCCTCTTTTCCCCTCCTCCCCCCCACCCCCCTCCCTCTCCTCCTCTTCTTACTCCTTACTTATTCTCCGTCTTCTTCTTCCTTTTCTTGTTCATGTTTTTCTATTTCTTTTTTTTTTCTTCCTCCTCCTTTATCACCCCCTCCCCCCCTCCCCCATCCCCCCTTCCCTGTCTTTGTTCCTTCTCTTCTAGTTCTTCGCTTCTCTTATTCTTTCTTTCTCGCCTCATTCGTTTCTCTTGGCGTCATCTTAACTTAATTTGCTCTCCTCCTCTTCCTTTTCTATCTCATCTTCCTCCACCTCCTCTTCCTCTTCTTCCTCCTCCTATTCTTCATCCTCTTCTTTCGCCTCTGCCTCCTCTTCCTCTTCCTCCTCCTCTTTTTTTTAATCTCCTTTGCTTTCTTCGCTATTTTCTTTCCATCTACTTTATTCTCCGCTCTTTTCTCACCCGTCGATTTCTTCGGTCTTCCCCTTTCTCCTCTTACCATCTTTCTTTCCCTTCCTTTCTTTTCTTTCCCCCTCTCCTCTTCTACTTTCCTTCCCCTTCCTCTTTTCAATGTCCTGTTCTCCGTTCTTCTTATTCCCTCACTCCCTCTATCTCCCCATGTTCTGCGTTCTCTTACCTCCCCCCTACCTATTTTCCTTCTTTTCCTCTTTTTGTTCTTCCCCTCCCTTATCCCTCCTCTTATCACTGTACTCTGTCGTTCTACCCTTTCCTCTGTCTGTGTCTCTTATAATTTATATCATCCTTCTCGCTTCTCGCCGTTACTGTGCTTCTAATCCCCCCTTCCCTTTCTCCCCTTTCACATCTCTATTGCCTCCCCCATTCCTCCTTTCTCCTTCCCCTCTTCACCTCTTTTCTCTCTCGCCCTTCTCCCCATCCCGTCGTTTCCTCTCTCTTCCCCTCTCCCCTTTCACCTCTCTTCTTCCTCTCCCTTCCTCTCATCCCCCCCTCCCCTCTCCCTTTCATTTATTTTCTTCCTCCCTCTTCCACCTCCCTCCTCATTTATTTTTTCTCCCCTTCACCTCTTTTCTTCCTCCCATTTTCCCCTTCTTTTCTCCCCCCTCCCCTTCCCTCCCGATCCCCCCTCCCACTCACCTCTCTTCTTCCTCCCCCCTTCCCTCCCAATCCCCCTCACTCACCTCTCTTCTTCCTCCCCCTTCCCTCCCAATCCCCCCTCCCCTCTCTCTTCTTCCTCCCCCCCTTCCCTCCCGATCCCCCCTCACACTGCCTCTCTTCTTCCTCCCCCCTTCCCTCCCAATCCCCCCCTTCCCCTCACCTCTCTTCTTCCTCCCCCCTTCCCTCCCAATCCCCCCTCCCACTCACCTCTCTTCTTCCTCCCCCCTTCCCTCCCAATCCCCCCTCCCCCTCACCTCTCTTCTTCCTCCCCCCTTCCCTCCCGATCCCCCCTCACACTCACCTCTCTTCTTCCTCCCCCCTTCCCTCCCAATCCCCCCCTTCCCCTCACCTCTCTTCTTCCTCCCCCTTCCCTCCCGATCCCCCCTCACACTCACCTCTCTTCTTCCTCCCCCCTTCCCTCCCAATCCCCCCTCCCCCTCACCTCTCTTCTTCCTCCCCCCTTCCCTCCCGATCCCCCTCCCACACTCACCTCTCTCTTCTTCCTCCCCCCTTCCCCTCCCAATCCTCACCCCCCTTCCCTCACCTCTCTTCTTCCTCCCCCTTCCCTCCCCATTCCCCCCTCACACTCACCTCTCTTCTTCCTCCCCCCTTCCCTCCCGATCTTCCCTCCCACTCACCTCTCTTCTTCTCCCCCTTCCCTCCCAATCCCCCCCCTCCCATTCACCTCTCTTCTTCCTCCCCCCCTTCCCTCCCAATCCCCCTCCCTCCTCTCTCTTCTTTCTCCCCCCTTCCCTCACCTCTCTTCTTCCTCCCCCCTTCCCTCCCTTCCCGTCTTCCCCCTCTCCCCCTCATCCACTTCCCTCCCTTCCCGTCTTCCCCCTCTCCCCCTCCTCCACTTCCCTTCCACCCCGCCCGCAGCGAACACATGAATAAGACGAATTAGAAGGTCGAACGCCGGTTTGGTATCATTTGATATCATTACCAGAGCGGCGAAGTAGACGACCAATTACTCCCTAATGAGCAACTTTTGTCATATCAAAATCTATTTATTTTTCTTCTTTTTTTCTGTCGTAATTGAACTTGTGACGATGAAAAAAGGAGAAGAAGAAATAGAGAGAGAAAAAGACGTTTCGAAATGGCTGCTAAGGTAAACAAACTATTCATGATATTATTATTATTATTTTTTTTCATGACTAAATTTCTCGTCTGACGTATATTGATGCATAACATTATCACATGTGGTAATTATTACATGCAGTAATGACCCGATGACTAAGAACAAACGCTTGTTTTAGGAACATTTTCTATCGTCAAAACGAAACGCCAAGACCGGAACCATGACTTTGCAAGTTGTTTGCCGCTGATTATTTCGAGAGAGAGAGAGAGAGAGAGAGAGAGAGAGAGAGAGAGAGAGAGAAAAAAAAAAAAAAAAAAAAAATGAGTAAGATTTTGACTTATGAAAGCACCAGTCTCCTGTTTTCCTCTCTTAAATGGCTGTGATGATTGTAAAACTTGCCTAAGCCTATTCCGGCCTATATTTGACGTTAAGCTGCGGTCGATAAACCAATGGTTATCGACGTTTAATCATTCTTAAGAAGGTCTCGTCAACACTCAAGAGATTCTTGATTTCAATATTGTTTTTTCTTTATCTTTTTTCCCACCATTATCATATTTTCGGATTCCCGTTTCGTATAATTCGACGTCATGTCTAATTCCGGCGTGACCTTCGCTCTATGGGTCAAGTAGAAGGTGAAGATCAACCAAAAAACAAGATACTTTTTGTCTCGGGGGAGTGATCGCCGTAAGAATTCCGCTGTAGTTCCTGTGCCGCCGCGGTAGTTGCGAGTCTCACTGCCGAGTTTCGCCGCTTATTTGAATGGCCACGTGCAAAAACACATAATTCGCTCAAATTTCGGCTTCTGGGACCCCGATAATTTGCTCCTTCCGTTATACTCTTTCTTGGGGACACTTTGTCGAGTGAAGGATAAGAGTAAGCGTACGCGCGCAAGCCACTGATTCGCAACTAGCAACAAATGAATTGGAATAGTTGTTCATTGGCTTGCTAGCAGTCTATCTAAGTGTGAC
>BOPN01001732.1:82500-87500 GCA_017312705.2 Penaeus japonicus | reverse complement strand
AATATTGCAATTTTATCAAATCTGTAACAAATATCTTGCAAAAGGATAACGAACGTCAGGAGGTGTAGAGTCTTATGTTATGAAATTGCAATCAAGTTTTCATCATCCCTGGAATCTCTCAATGCCGAAAATTATTGCCACATTGCAAAGGAACACTTAGACGTTGCAGGTGTGAAAATAGACAGACAATCGTTCTTTCACGAACCATTAATCAGTCCTTATAAGATTAATTGAAAATAAAATTGAAATCAATATCAAAGAACGAGAAACTGATACTATTTATGATATTATTGATAAGAAATTTACAAAATTGGTAAGAAAACACACATAAGTCAACTCAATCACAAAATAATAATAATAATAATGATAATAATAATAATTGATTAATTTATATGAAAATAATGATAACAATCAATTAATTAATAATTAATTAATTAAAAAGATAATGATAAAACCAATATCAGATCAACGAAGAATCTCTTACAGAAGACATACGGAACAACCCCCTTTTTTTACCCTCATTCTTATCACTCTTGCATCACTACGAGGAACTGTATGGAGGCTGCAATCGAGAAAGGTAATAACAGGTTCCAACTACCTATAAATTGACCAACAAAAGCAAAGATCAGTAAATAAACAAATAAAGAGAAACAGTTGAGAAAGCAAAGCCAAGTGGCCGTAATCTCCCAAGGATAAGAAACGTCCGTGATTTTGTGAAGAGATATTTCTTAGGAAAATCAACATCTTCAGACTTCTATGGTTGCACAAAGGTATTCTGTTGCAGGATGATTCTTCAAGATGCTTTAGGTAGTGAGTCTGTTTGTCAGCTGTATTTTTGGTTAGGGTGATGTTGGTGATGATGGTGAGGCTGATATTGGTGATGATGGTGGTGGTGGTGGTGATGATGAGGAGGAGGAAGAAGGGGATGAGGATGATAATGAGGGGGAGGAGGAACAAGAAGAGGATGATGGTGATGATGACAATGATGATAATGATGACGAGGAGGAAAAGGAGGAGGAGGAAGAAGAAAAAGATGATGTTGATGATGATGATGATGTTAATGATTACGAGGATGATGATGATGATGACGAGGATGATGATGATAATGATGATGACAAGGAAAAAGATGACGATGATGATAATGATGACGAGTCTCACGATAATTTCCTCTAGTTGCATACTGTGATAATCATCACCAAGATAGCATTGGTAAAGATGATAATACCATTGATAAAAACAACAATGATGCTATTCCAAAGGACTATTACAGGTATTAAATACACAAAACATTGACCTTTTGCAAAAAGATTATTATCAATCCTGATTCTGCTACACACACACATACAGAAAGAGAGCGAGAGAGAGAGAGAGAGAGAGAGAGAGAGAGAGAGAGAGAGAGAGAGAGAGAGAGAGAGAGAGAGAGAGAGAGACTTAAACAGCTTTCATATCTTCCTCTCTTTTATAAAATTGATACCTTTGTCTTTGTTTTACTTTTACGTGACGAGATTCCTGTTTGTTTGTTTCTTTCTTTCTTTTAGCATAACATTCCGGAACAGATTCCGGAAATCAATCATAGAAAAAGAAACTTTCTTTTTCACTTTCTCTCTCTCTCTCTCTCTCTCTCTCTCTCTCTCTCTCTCTCTCTCTCTCTCTCTCTCTCTCTCTCTCTCTCTCTCTCTCTCTCTAATGACATGTTATAGACATGTTCATCCTTTAGTCTCTCCATCATCTAAGTCACGTTCCTGAATTCGTTAACCAGACCTAAAAAATAAATACCAAATTACGCAAATGTTACTTTTCAAACGCGTTAGCCAAGGAGTGCCTCCCTTTACAATCACTGGTTCATCCTCCTCTTAACACCCTCCTCCCCCCCCCTCTTATGGACTTCTGTTCAGCTCAGCGTCGGATAATCTATACGCGGCATCATTCAGGATTTATATAGTTTCAAGAATCCAACTCTAAAATTCTCTTAATGGTGTTCGATCGCCCATCCCATTATCCTTTACGTTTCTCGGATCTCTCGATTATGTCATTTATAGTTCTTATCATATCAGGATTTTTTTTTTTTTTTTTTTTTTTTTTTTTTTTCTTCTTAGATGTACTTGTTTTACTTACGTGTTGATGGCTGCGTATATATATATCGTATAAAAACGAATTTCAAGGTCGTGTATTGAACGAAGCATCTCCTTCTTATCTTGCCCAGGATTAGGGTTCAATCGCCAATCTCCCAATCATCCATCACCTTTACGTCAGCTATAAATATCATGCAAGCTCCCCCTGACATTCCTATCCCTTCCATCCCGACAGATCCATCATTTCTTCATCATCTAGCCTTCAAACACTCCCTCCCTCACACCCTTTCCCTCCGCGCACCGTAGCCATTACCAATAATCCTTCTTTTCTTTTGACCCTTTCTTTTTCCATCTCCCCTTCTCTCCCTCCGTCCTTCCTTCCTTCCTTCTTCCCTTCCCTCCATTCCCTCCTTCCCATCGTCCTTCCCTCCCTTCCACCCTCCCATCCTCGGTTCATTCTCTCCACTCTCTGCTCTTACCCCCGTCTTTCCTTCTTTCCTCCATCCTTCCTTCCCTCCCTCCCTCCCTCCCTACCCCCATCCTTCCCTCCTCCCTTCCAAGAACATATTATCCACCAGCAATCCGCCCCCGCCGTCTATCCAGTAATATACACATCACTCTCCCTCTCCTCCCTACTTCCCCTCCCTACCTCGCCCTATTCTCCCCTCCCCTCCCTCCCTTCCCTCCCCTCCCTCCTTCCCATCCTTCCCTCCCTCCCTCCCCTCCATCCCTTCCTTCCCTTCCCTTCCCTTCCCTTCCGTTCCCTTCCCTCCCAAGAACATCTTATCCATCAGCAATCCGCCGTCTATCCATCATGTAACCATCCACCACGCTGTCTAATTACCCCCGAGCCCTCCGGTCCCCTGAGCCAGTGAATTTCATTATGTGCGGAGGATTTTTATCGTCGGGGACTGCCGATGGGACCGCCTGAATATTTTAGACCCGCCTTCTCCCGATCTCTCGTGTTCGCTCGTGCGGTTTTGACTTCGTCCGCTGGGGATTATTTTAGTGTGTGTGTTTTTTTTTTCTTCTTCCTTTTTTTTTTTTTTTTTTTTTTTTTTGGTCTAGAGAGTTTCAAATGAATTTTTAATGGTATTGTTATCATTATTCTGTATGTGTAGTTGGGGGTATAAGTGGGGGTTTTGCGTATACTTTCGAGATAATTTTTGGGGCCTTTTCGTCTCGTAGTGTTTGGTGACAGTTGAGAAATGCCGTTTTCTTGTTGTATAATCTATTCTTGAATGGTGACCAATCCTTATTTCAAAACTTAAAAAAATCAAATTCCTTCTAGACATTCCCTGACTTATAGAATGATCCTAAAGCTGACAATCCCCGCCCCCCACCCCGACACTTTCCATCCATCGCCGAATCACCAAGCCGAAGTCACTTCCACGAACCGGACGCCGATCGCCACAGAACAAGAAGCATCGCTCATTTTAGTAACCTGCTCTCTGGTTTTTCATAATTTGTATTGGCGAAGGGTATATCTCTGGCGCCTTCTGTCCTTTCCTAATCTCTAATTCGCTTGCTTTGTCAACACATCTTTCTTCTCTTTCTCGTTCCCCAATCTTATAAGCTGCTGTTACGTGGCTTCGTTATGTTTAATGTTCCTCATCAGTTCTTGTCATCACGACCCTTCATGCACTGTTATTTAGTTATTTATCTGCTTACAATAATCTCATGTTTGCCTTGCGTTCTCTCTCTCACAAAGACTTATTTTAATCTTTTTACTCTCTTTTTTTATTCTTTTTTTTTACTCCCATCTTTGCCACAACACTCCTGACATCACCCCCCTTCTCCTTTCTCTCCCCTTTCCCCCCGATCCCTTTCCCCTCGCGCTATCAGAAGTTTCTTCTTCCATGCTCTAACCCCTCTCCTTCCTTACCTTGCCTCCCTTCCTCTCCCTTTCCCTGGTGTACTTCACTTCCCCTCTCTTGTCTTTCCCCTCCTCTCTTCCTCTTCCCCTCCCCACCCCGGCCCACTCCCCCTCTTTCCTTCCTCCCCCTCTCCCCGGCCCTCCCCCCTCTTTCCTTCCTCCCCCTCTCCCCTGCCCTCTCTCCCTCCTCCCTCCCTCCCCCTCTCCCTCCCCCTCTCTCCCTCCTCCCTCCCTCCCCCTCTCCCCTGCCCTCTCTCCCTCCTCCCTTCCTCCCCCTCTCCCCTGCCCTCTCTCCCTCCTCCCTTCCTCCCCCTCTCTCCTGCCCTCTCTCCCTCCTCCCTTCCTCCCCCTCTCTCCTGCCCTCTCCCCTTCCTCCCTCCCTCCCCCTCTCCCCCTCCTCCCATCCTCCCCGCCTCCGTCACTCAATCTGTTATTGTCCCACTCCTCTTTGTGATTGCAGGTCTAATTTTGGTAATTTACTCCCGAATTCTGAAGGTTATAGAACGTGCTCTAGGGATGGCGTTTTTATTTCTGCATGTGCAAGTTTACTACACGGTGTATAACTCTTTTATGGGGCCCCGTATGGCACCCATCTCAAAATTGGATCCCATTGCCGGAGGTATTGTGGCGTCGGCTCTTTGGTTTCGATACGCGCTGGGGGCTAATTTTATGACGTGATGGATAGACTGACAATGGTTGTATTTAACGTTTTCGTTTACCTGTTTTCCTTTGTCATGTTGGCAGAGGTGTGTGTCAGATGTGGGGTGGATGTGTACAGTGTTTTTTTTTCCCCCTTTTTTTCTCTTTCTGTCTCTGTCTTTCTCTCTCTCTCTCTTTCTCTTTCTCTCTCTCTCTCTCTCTCTCTCTCTCTCTCTCTCTCTCTCTCTCTCTCTCTCTCTCTCTCTCCTCTCTCTCTCTCTCTCTCTCTCTCTTTCTCTCTCTCTCTCTCTCGCTCTCTCTCTCTCTCTCTCTCTCTCTCTCTCTCTCTCTCTCTCTCTCTCTCTCTCTCTCTCTCTCTCTCTTTCTCTCTCTCTCTCTTTCTCTCTCTCTCT
>BOPN01001732.1:72500-77500 GCA_017312705.2 Penaeus japonicus | reverse complement strand
CCCTCCCTTCCCTCCCTCCCCTCTCCCGACGTGGTCGTCTCGGTACAACACTTGAGCGTCTATGAATGATTCATTGTGACGGCCCGACAAAGACCCTCGATAGAGCCGTCTTTTCCATAATGCACGTCCCCCTCACACCCCCACCTCCCCCCTTCCCCCAGACACCCTCCCCACTCCCCCTTCCCACCCATTGTCTCTCCCACCCATCGTCCCTACAGTATGAGGTGGAGGGTTGGGTAGAGTGGTAGGGTGGGGGTGGGGTGGGGGGGGGAGTAAGGGGATGAGGATGGGAGAGGAAGGAGTAAATGCGGTGGGGGTTGGGGTGATGGGTGGAGGTCGAGGTGAGGGTGGGGGTGAGGGTGGTAGATCAGGGGGATGGATAGTCTGGTAGTGTGGGTGGATGGTAGGGGTATTTGTGCGTACAAAGACGCAGGGAAGGGGAAAGGGGGATGTGGGGATGTGGGGGGGGGTGAGGTAGGAAGGTCGTGTATGTTTACGTCGAAGAAGGGGGTACAAAGTAAGGGGATGAGGATGGGAGAGGAAGGAGTAAATGCGGTGGGGGTTGGGGTGATGGGTGGAGGTCGAGGTGAGGGTGGGGGTGAGGGTGGTAGATCAGGGGGATGGATAGTCTGGTAGTGTGGGTGGATGGTAGGGGTATTTGTGCGTACAAAGACGCAGGGAAGGGGAAAGGGGGATGTGGGGATGTGGGGGGGGGTGAGGTAGGAAGGTCGTGTATGTTTACGTCGAAGAAGGGGGTACAAAGTAAGGGGATGAGGATGGGAGAGGAAGGAGTAAATGCGGTGGGGGTTGGGGTGATGGGTGGAGGTCGAGGTGAGGGTGGGGGTGAGGGTGGTAGATCAGGGGGATGGATAGTCTGGTAGTGTGGGTGGATGGTAGGGGTATTTGTGCGTACAAAGACGCAGGGAAGGGGAAAGGGGGATGTGGGGATGTGGGGGGGGGTGAGGTAGGAAGGTCGTGTATGTTTACGTCGAAGAAGGGGGTACAAAGTAAGGGGATGAGGATGGGAGAGGAAGGAGTAAATGCGGTGGGGGTTGGGGTGATGGGTGGAGGTCGAGGTGAGGGTGGGGGTGAGGGTGGTAGATCAGGGGGATGGATAGTCTGGTAGTGTGGGTGGATGGTAGGGGTATTTGTGCGTACAAAGACGCAGGGAAGGGGAAAGGGGGATGTGGGGATGTGGGGGGGGGTGAGGTAGGAAGGTCGTGTATGTTTACGTCGAAGAAGGGGGTACAAAGTAAGGGGATGAGGATGGGAGAGGAAGGAGTAAATGCGGTGGGGGTTGGGGTGATGGGTGGAGGTCGAGGTGAGGGTGGGGGTGAGGGTGGTAGATCAGGGGGATGGATAGTCTGGTAGTGTGGGTGGATGGTAGGGGTATTTGTGCGTACAAAGACGCAGGGAAGGGGAAAGGGGGATGTGGGGATGTGGGGGGGGGTGAGGTAGGAAGGTCGTGTATGTTTACGTCGAAGAAGGGGGTACAAAGTAAGGGGATGAGGATGGGAGAGGAAGGAGTAAATGCGGTGGGGGTTGGGGTGATGGGTGGAGGTCGAGGTGAGGGTGGGGGTGAGGGTGGTAGATCAGGGGGATGGATAGTCTGGTAGTGTGGGTGGATGGTAGGGGTATTTGTGCGTACAAAGACGCAGGGAAGGGGAAAGGGGGATGTGGGGATGTGGGGGGGGGTGAGGTAGGAAGGTCGTGTATGTTTACGTCGAAGAAGGGGGTACAAAGTAAGGGGATGAGGATGGGAGAGGAAGGAGTAAATGCGGTGGGGGTTGGGGTGATGGGTGGAGGTCGAGGTGAGGGTGGGGGTGAGGGTGGTAGATCAGGGGGATGGATAGTCTGGTAGTGTGGGTGGATGGTAGGGGTATTTGTGCGTACAAAGACGCAGGGAAGGGGAAAGGGGGATGTGGGGATGTGGGGGGGGGTGAGGTAGGAAGGTCGTGTATGTTTACGTCGAAGAAGGGGGTACAAAGTAAGGGGATGAGGATGGGAGAGGAAGGAGTAAATGCGGTGGGGGTTGGGGTGATGGGTGGAGGTCGAGGTGAGGGTGGGGGTGAGGGTGGTAGATCAGGGGGATGGATAGTCTGGTAGTGTGGGTGGATGGTAGGGGTATTTGTGCGTACAAAGACGCAGGGAAGGGGAAAGGGGGATGTGGGGATGTGGGGGGGGGTGAGGTAGGAAGGTCGTGTATGTTTACGTCGAAGAAGGGGGTACAAAGTAAGGGGATGAGGATGGGAGAGGAAGGAGTAAATGCGGTGGGGGTTGGGGTGATGGGTGGAGGTCGAGGTGAGGGTGGGGGTGAGGGTGGTAGATCAGGGGGATGGATAGTCTGGTAGTGTGGGTGGATGGTAGGGGTATTTGTGCGTACAAAGACGCAGGGAAGGTGAGAAGCGAGGGAAAGTACGTTAAAGATAGATAGATAGATAGATAGATAGATAGAGAGACAGAGAGAGAGAGAGAGAGAGAGAGAGAGAGAGAGAGAGAGAGAGAGAGAGAGAGAGAGAGAGAGAGAGAGAGAGAGAGAGAGAGAGAGAGAGAGAGAGACAGAGAGAAGGATAAATAAATAGATAGAGAGCGAGATATATATATATATATATATATATATATATATATATATATATATATATATATATATATAGACAGATAGATAGATAGATAGATAGATAGAGAGAGAGATAGAGAGAGAGAGAGAGATAGAGAGATAGATAGATAGAGAGAGAGAGAGAGAGAGAGAGAGAGAGAGAGAGAGAGAGAGAGAGAGAGAGAGAGAGGGAGAATATGATAACCCAAGTGAGAGACAGAGATCGAAAGATAGATAGATAGATAGACAGAAAAATAGATAGATATATCAAGAGAAAGAGAGAGAAGAGTTAGAGGCGGGAAATGCAGAGAAAAAGAAAGATAGACAGAGACAAAGAGAGAGACACAGTGAATATGAAAACCCAAATGAGAGACAGAGATCAAAAGACAAATGAGCAGAGACAGAGACAGATACCGCCATCCCCCCCCCCGCCCCCCAGCCCCCCAGCCCTACATCTCCCACAGAAACCCTCACCCTCGCTCACAGCTCCCGTCACCTCAACCCGGACGAGGCGAGGTAGGCAGGCATTCATACTAGGCCTAAATTTCCCAGTCATCAACGCATTCATTACAATCAGTCACCAGTCTCGTCAACTCTCACTCGACAGGAAGACAGTCACGTCACAGGTGTTGAACGCGGAACACGTTGTAAAAAGCTATTCGACAAAATTAATATTCGTGTTAGCTTTTTTTTCCCTCCCCCCCTCCCCACTCTTTCGTTGTCTTCCGCAGCTGTTGCAATTACTACATGCCAAAATACCGACTTCTAAAAAAAAAAAAAAAATGACGAACGAGAATAATCAGCAAGCAAAAGAGAGAGATAGAGGTGTTTGTTTGTAAAATGAGAAATTGTGAATATATGGAAATAAGATATTTGATATATAAATGATTAGATAAATAAATGAAGAAATATTTTGATACAGATCGCGAATAAATCCCCCATTATATCGACATGAATGAATGAGTCACTTCCTCAGTTTCGTGAAAATGAATAATCACAATCTGCGGGAGGTATAATGCTTGCCAAATATGAATATACAGTTCAAGAAAGTTATGTTATTATTACACGTGCTAATGCTAAAATCATATTAATTTTGCTAATTGGGTTAATAAATAAATCAATAAACAATTAAATGAATATGCAGATATATGTATTCATACTAAAGAAATACATAAAACGATGACTTTTTTCAAACGCTTAATTTGACGCATAACATACAATTATGCAAATATGCAAATAATAGTGCATTACTGAAACATAAAAAAGTGAAATGTACAAATTCATTTCGGTCCGTTAGAAAGAGCTCTATCGTTTCTGTAGAGAGAAGCTCACCCCCCACTCCCCCGTCTCTCCCCTCCCTCCCTCCCTCCCTCCCTCCCTCCCTCCCTCCCTCCCTCCCTCCGTCCATCCATCCCTCCCTCCTTCCCCCCCTTCCTCCCTCCCTCCCTCCTTCCCCCCTTCCTCCCTCCCTCGGTCCATCCATCCCTCCCTCCCTCCCTCCCTCCCTCCCTCATCCCTCACCTCCCTCCCTCCCTTCCTCTCTCCCTTCCTCTCTCCCTTCCTCTTCTAACACTAGCTCCCTCCTTCCCTTCCCCTTCTCACACTCGCTCCCTCCCTCCTTCTCTCCTTCCATCCCTCCCTCTCTCCCTCGTCTCCCTCCCCCTCTAACATTTGTTCCCTCCCTCCCCTTCCTCGTCTCCCTCCCCCTCTCCCTCCTTCCCTCCCCACCCTCCGTCCCTCCAACAACCCCCTCTCCCTCACCCCCACTCCCTGACTCCATCATCTCCCTACTTCCCTCTTCTCCCTCCCTCTTCTCCCTCCCTCCTCTTTCCCCTTCATAATCTCGTTCTCTCTTCCTTCCCTCCCTCCTCGCTCTTTCTCTCTTTCTTTTCCTCCCTTTCTCTCTCACACACACTCTCTCTCTCCCCATCCTCACCCCTTCATACCCCTCTTCCCTCCTCTTCCACTCGCTCCTCCTAATTCCCTCCCTCTACTTTCTCCTTCCCTCCTTCTACTCTCTCCTTCCCTCCATCCTCCTACACTTGCTCTTTTCCCCTCCCCTCGCCTCCTTTCCCTTTCTCCTTTCACAATCCCTTTCCTCACTCACTCCCCCCCTCTCCCCATCCTTATTCCCCCCATCCCATTCTCCCTTCTTTCCCTCTCATGCTCGTTCTTACTTCTTTTTCTCCACTTAAATCAGCACCATCTCTCTTTCTCTCTCTCTCTCTCTCTCTCTCTCTCTCTCTCTCTCTCTCTCTCTCTCTCTCTCTCTCTCTCTCTCTCTCTCTCTCTCTCTCTCTCTCTCTCCCTCTCTCTCTCTCTCTCTCTCTCTCTCTCTCTCTCTCTCTCTCTCTCTCTCTCTCTCTCTCTCTCTCTCTCTCTCTCTCTCTGTGTCTCTGTCCCT
>BOPN01001732.1:47500-55000 GCA_017312705.2 Penaeus japonicus | reverse complement strand
AACACAACTATCATTACATATCAGCTCTTCCACCTGTCCAGCTGCTCACTACTCGCTCCCTCACTCCTCCACTCCTCAGCCACCGAATTCCGTCTCTTTCACCACAACCCTGCCACCCTTTTCCCTTTGCAACGTCACCCTGTTGCGCTGTTGCCTTTACCCTGCCTACTATCCCTGGCCTCGCTGCCCTCCCCTAGTCCCTGTCTTCTCCTGTTCCCTTGGCCTATCTGCCCCTATCCCCCCCTGCCCCCCTGCCCCATGTCTCCTACCCCCTGCCCCCCCTACCACCTACCCCCTGCCCCCTGCCCCCTGCCCCCTGCCCCTCCTGCCACCGCAACTGAAGCGCTATCAGCGTTATAGAGACGACTGGCCACGTATTCTGCACGTCGGCAGCGGTATGGTGTGCCTGTAATTACCACTCTGCAGGGGTGGGCTATTACCTGCCCATGATGGACCGATCTGAATGAACGTGAAATTGCCAGAGATTAATCGCAGTTCGTGTTTTAATTCACGTCTGTCTGAGCGTCAAACATTATCCGCAGTTCCTGTTTTAATTCGCCCAAATGTTGATCGCGGGATTGGCGAACGCTGGCGCCTCCTTTTGTTCCCAGCCCGGCCGCGGTTGGCGTTTTAATCCATGGCTGTCAATGAGAGCAACGATTTGGTTTTCTATACAAAGTCTCTTTGTTGCCGATGCCTTTTCATGGAATTAATGAATGGAAAGATTTGTTTATTCGTATTTCTGCTGCGAGCGTTTTTTTTTTTTTTCTGACACTTCCAAGTTTAGAGGCGAAGTTTTGCTCAGCTCCGGACGCATTCGATACTAATCTATATAGAACAATTTTTAATCTACCCCCTGCCTAGCACTCACCTGCTAGCAACTATCACACCATACGCCCATCCATTTCCCTTTGGCAGCGTACCTATAGCTATATGTTAGGAACAAATACATATTTATTTCTCATATATACAGGAATATACGAAGATAGCTTCTATTGTTTCTTGCAATTGCTGCTCTATTGACCGACTCGATTCTATCGTTGTATATTACTTCTTATTGATGTTATATTGATAATAACTTAGTATTCATTGATTCATTCTGGTGTTTGCAACGTGATAACAATTCCCTGCAATTTAAGGGAAGGATCTTTGGATTTGTATGGCACTTCTAGCACTAAGTAGCGGATAATCTTAGGTTTTAGCATTATGATAGAAGTTGTTTAGGGTGGATCATGCTTAGTTTTAGAGCGTGAAGTGATGGATAATCTTTGTTTTTTTAGGAACATTTTGTGGTTGTGTTTATGTGTCTGTTTACGTGCATGTGTGTGTATGTGTGCCCGTGTGTGTGTGTGTGTGTGTGTGTGTGTGTGTGTGTGTGTGTGTGTGTGTGTGTGTGTGTGTGTGTGTGTGTGTGTGTGTGTGTGTGTGTGTGTGTGGTAGGGTCACGGTGATATTGCAAAGTGTGGCTGATTTCTTGATCTTCAAATGTGGATTAACGTGTGATTGATTTCTTCATATGGCCAATTCTTAGTGAAGGAATAATGATATATTATAGTACTGAATTGTTGTTGGCCTTCGGCATTATAGTCAGAAGATGGACAATTTTAGTATTAGTCATTTGGTGTTGAAGATTCTCAGTATTAACTTTGGATTGTAGCTAGCGTTAATAATGGCCTTATTTTTATGCTATATCAAATTGGTGTTGCTGAAGCGTCTGACTGGAGAGGGATAATGTTGGGATTTCCTGGATTAAGAGGAGTTGTTTTGTGTTTTCGAAGTAAGTGAACCAGAAAAGGTGTTCTGAAGGAATCCCAAGCCAAGAAGAAGCCACAGACAGTGAAACAAAACTAGCATATGGGAACCGGCGATAGGCAGGGGTGGGCAGAGGAGACGAGGTGCAGATGCAAGGTGTATATGTCCGGCAGGGGATGGGGTCATGGGAGGGAGGAAAGGGTGTGTGTGGGGGGGAGGGGGGGGGGGGGGGGGGGGGAGAAGTTCTCTTGAAAGTCGTTAACGCAGGCGTGAGAAGTGAGGTCCCCCTCGGAGGTGATAACCCGGGTGAGTGACGGTGGGTCGGACGCCATCTCGCCAGCTAGGACTGGCCAGACCCGCCCCTCGATGCCTCCTCACGCCGAAGGTCTCTGGTGCATTCCAGGGGCAGCAGGGAGGGGGAGGGGAAGGGGGGAAGGGGGGAAGGGGGGAGGGGGTGTCGTGTGCGTGTCTGCTGCTTAGATCCATCCTGTGTATGTGCAATATGTACGTCTGTGCGTTTTGCACTTGTGTATCTAGTGTCGTGTGTGCTGAGTTGTTTATCTGTGTGTGTGTGCTTTTTTTTTCGAATATATGTATTTTTTTCAACTTAAGATTGTCTATTTGAGTATCAATAGTCTGTGTCTCAGGTATTGCAAACTAAATAATGCAGTATAATATGACATTCTATCTTTTTATCGACGTGAAACAAAAGAAAACCTTCAGACAGTCAGATCAATTCATCCAGACGCTAGCACTTCTGACATCCGCAAAAGGAGACCGATTTGTCAAGCATGGAAATAGATCAATAAAGACCGATTAAACTAGACTCGATCAATTGGAACATCAAGCGCGTTTGTCATCACGCCCTACACATAAATCGAGGGTTCTATGCAAGCAAACACACGCGCCAACACCTCTATCGCACCTCCTCGCAAATGACGCCCCAGCTATCAGTCTCTCGTACAAACAACGCCCCACGGGATCGGCCGTTGATATAGACAAAAGAAACCTTGTATATTCTGCCGACGACGGCCATGATAGAAGGTCGGAGTGGCCTGGCCATCGCCCTGCGCCGCCTCCCCGGTGCGTGATCGACAATTTAATTCCAGGCCAATATCTCCTTCGCGCCTCTGATTCTTCTTAGCGCGCGTACGAAGGGGATCACAAGCGGAATTCGTATTGGATCCGACTCCAGGGGTCACTTTAGCCCGGGTCCGAGTGTGGACGTGGTCAGGTGGATGGCGGAGGAGGCGCTGTGCGATTTCTTGGAATCGATGCACGAAGAATGGCACTGATTTCGAGGCTGGAGTGAGGGGACGCTTTCGAGGGGTGAAAGTGGGTGTCATTCTGGGTATGAAAGGATTTCTGTCCTTCTCGATGTTTCGCGTTTTTTGTTGTTGTTGTTGTTTTTGTGTGTACCCTGTGTCACTCACTCTCTTTCTCTTTCTCACTCTCTCTTTATCTTTTTTTGTGTGTGTTTAAGTAACTGACTTCATATCTTTCTTCTGTTTCTCTCGAAATTTAAAAACTACTCTGAAATCTAAATGTCACTTGACATTGCGTTTGATCACAACCTGCAATTCTTATAATGCATATCTAGAACATTCATTAATGCAGTGACTGTATATCACTGAAAGTCTATTTGCTAGACTGCAAGACACTTGTGGCTACGTCAAGCTCTCCAGTCATTAACCCATATGAAAAATATATACTATCTGCAAGCTTCTTGATTCAGAAGTGGGAGCCACAGAAGAAAGCTTCAGCAGAAGTTAGCTTCAGCAGAAGTTAGCTTCAGCTGATGTTGGCCTCAGCTGAAGTTAACCTCGGTAGATCATAGCCTCAGATGTTGGCCTCAGAAGAGGTTAGTTCCAGCAGAACTTAGCCTCAGCGATCCGAGCCAGACACTCGCTTGTCTCTCCCGGCCGCATCTTGGCCCGGCCCGGACACCTCCAGTCATGCGCGGTCCGAGCCACGTCACTTCCAATCACTTGAGATGCATTCATCCTCCAGCTCGACCCTCGCCCCTTCCGCCGGCCAGCGAGACTGATCACGGGCGGTAAAAACTCGTTGTGTTATAAGCGTTCTGTGGATTGCGACGTCTATCCTTGGGAGGGAGGGAGAGAGAGAGAGAGAGAGAGAGAGAGAGAGAGAAAGAGAGAGAGAGAGAGAGAGAGGGAGGGAGAGAGAGAGAGAGGAGAGGGAGACTGTCATTGGTTTGCCATATGTTTATTTTTATTATATAATGTTGGTATGTCCAGACTATTTCCATGTCAAGAAAAATGAGAAGAAAAAACTTGGATTATTATTTTTTTTTTTTTATTAGCATTGTTTAGCCATATGTTTCTTTTACCCTATTTGTTATTATGTAGGTATGTTGATACGTTTAGACAATTGCAATATTAAGAGAACGGAGAAGGAAAAAAATAGTGCAAGATCATTGCGTTAGATTGGTTTAGCCATATGTTTATTTTACCTTATATAGATATGTTGGTATGTTCAGACAATTGCAACATCAAGAAAATTAAGAAGAAGAAAAAAATAGTGTGAGATTATTGCGTTTACCATTCCATATTTGTTATTGCATAGATATATTGGTCAATCAATAATATTGCAAAATTAAGAAATATGAAAATACTATTTTTTTTTCCTGGGAGGTTAATACAGTGAATACGACACTCAAATGAAATAAATGGGAGCAAGAAATGGTACGCTGCACTCCCAAGACTTGGACAAATGAACTGTTGCAGATAAATATCCGGTGTAACGTTAAAATTTGTACGGCGCTCTATCCAAATGAACGCGAAATGAACGTAGAGAAAATCATGTAACATTAGATTCGTTATATTCCCGACATTATTATTCATATGACCACCTGCATGAAACGAACCTCTGGGATCCCTTAGAAATATAACACAATATTTTTTTTCTCACGATTTTCCTTTGAAACTTTGCTTGAACGAAGTTTATTTACCAAAACGTATTTTTAAACTCCTCTGTTGTAAAAGTAAACACATAAAATAAAGCCTGTTCTTGACATAATTATCCTTGTCATTTCGTAGGATTCAAAGTTATGTTCCTTTACTTTGATGTCGATCTCTCCTGTTGATCATCTTAAGACGTATCGCATTTCGTAATTTCTCAGCGACAAGAAGTCCAATAACTTTCCATTCTTTCTTGGATCATAATCTTATCTATGTTAGGCTCGAGACTGCTGTAAATCATACATAATTGCAGAGAAATTATTTTGTTGATCACATCGCGTATTAACAAACATGTAATCTTTTTGTGTAATATATGCATTCCTCTGCCAAAAATTGCATGATTACTTCGCGGGTGCAATATCCAGGATGATATATTGACCATTTTTCAACTACAATAGCATCCGGTCGTAAAACACGGGCTACTTCCGGTACGGAGGCGTCGACGTCTTAGCCGCTATGCTCTCCGGAATATTGATAAGCGCAGATACGGTAACATCCGTTCAGGCGGCGCTGCCCTGACCTCTTGCTCTCCCGCGCTCGTTACCGAAAGCACAATTGCCACTTGTGTAAGGTCAGCAGGAAACATAAATAGTCGACGTAATCATCCGAGCTCCTTCGCCGCTGATGGATCGCGCGATCCCATTTTTTTCTCCATCCTGAGAGATTCTTCCCTTTCTCTTCCCTCCTCCGCCATCAGCCATATTCGTAACGCCGCGCTACGTTCACGTGGGGTCCTCTTCTTCTTCTTCTTCTTCTTCTTCTTCTTCTTCCTCCTCCTCCTCGGCCGCCGCCGTCGCCGCCGTCGCGAACAGCAGAAGCAAATTGTGATAAACAACTTGAAGATCGGAGTTGCAAGAGCCATCTGTCGGGTATCACCGGAGTTACTCTTGCATGTAAGCTAATACCTAAGCGTGTCTAAGAGCTTTCATAACGCTGTATCTTCTGCTGTATTAGCCAGCAAGAGGGTTCACCAGGGAGAGGGCGATATACCGTAATGTGTTTACAACTCATGAGCCGAAGGTGACGACATCCGGACCCAAGTTCAGCCGACGATTGACCTTGGAAAAGGGTATTATCCGTCGTAAAATAAGTCGCAATCATCAATAGCCCATCACTTAAGGGTAAAGGAAATATGCGCATCAATAACAATCTCGCACCGACACACACGTTGGCGTAATAACAAGATATGATCAAATGGATGTCTTTTTTTCCCCCGAAGAGTATAAACATACACACCCACATACTCGCACGCATTCATGTGAACACACACGCCCACACACACACTTATATATATATATATATACATATATACATACATACACACATATATATACATAAATATACATACATACTATATATATATGCATACATAAATATATTAACTACATACAATATATGTTTATATATAACATATATACATATACATGTATATGTATATATATATATATATATATATATATATATATATATATATATATATATATATATATATATATATATATATATATATATATATATGTATGTATATACATGTATATATATGTATATATATATATATATATATATATATATATATATATATATATATATATATATATATATATATATATATATGTATACATATATATGTATATATATGTATATGTATATATATATGTATATGTATATATTATATATATATACATATATACATATGTGTGTGAGTATATATACATATATATATATATATATATATATATATATATATATATATATATATACTTATAAATGTGTATATATATATATGTATATATATATATATATATATATATATATACATATATATACATATATATATATATATATATATATATATATATTTACACATATGTGTGTGAGTATATATACATATATATATATATATATATATATATATATATATATATATATATATACTTATAAATGTGTATATGTATATATGTGTATATATATAAATATATATATTATATATATACATATATAGATACATATATACAAGTGTGTGTGTGTGTGTGTGTGCATATATCCGTCATAGACACAGGTATAGAAAAGAAAACCAGTCAATAACGAAGAGTGGGAAAAGGTAATTATTGATTTGATATACTGACCATTTACGGTCACCATTATAATTGTCGAGGCCGAGGCCCTGATTGCCCCTCCCATCTGTGACGTCAAGATTTATATAGCCAAGTATAGGACATGATATATAGGTCCGTCCGGTTAATTGCATCGGTCCAGCCCGCCGCGTCTCTCTCCGAACCAACCCAGAGGCTGCGGTTCGAATCTGTGCCGCTCGGTTCGTCGTCGGATCTGCGACTCGGTTCGGCTGCGACTCGGGGCTTCGGGGAGGATTGAAGCCTCTTCGGTCTTTCATAAGGCGATAAGGAAGCGATAAAAAAAAAAGAAAATAAAAGAAAAAAAAGATACTGGCGAATATGAGATGGATGAGGTCGGATTGAGTTTGGGGGCCGCGGCAAGTCCTTGGGTGGCCGGTTTCTGAGGTTTATTGCACTTCTCCGAGGGTTATACAGTACATTATGCCGCATGTGTGCGTGTGTGTGTTCAAATATAAACACACACGCACACACACATGTACATACACACAGACATATATATATATATATATATATATATATATATATATATATATATATATATATATATGTATATATATATACATATATACATATATATACATATATATACATATATATATATATATATATATATATATATATATATATATATG
>BOPN01001732.1:42500-45000 GCA_017312705.2 Penaeus japonicus | reverse complement strand
ACACCTCACCTTGAACAAAACGCTCATTAATCCTTCCAAAAACACTTAGATAAGGGGGGAAAAAAAGGTGGCCCCCATTAACAACAGAGCAATCGACTGTTTATTAACTCCCCCCTCCCCCCCCCCCCTCTAGCCCTGACCCTAAAATCAGCTGGAATATCCGGGGCTGGCCACACTACAGGCATATAAGACTAAGTCTGTAATGGGCCAATGATCGTATAAAGGCGTTAGCGAAATAAATCCAGTTCCCAGTAGGGTGCCTGACCGGTCTGTTGGAAGGTGTGAAAGGATGTAATGCGGAGGCGGGGGAGGAGGGGGGACCTGTCCTGCGCAGGTTGTTTCACTGGTGCCTCGATGAGCCTTTGAACGTTATTAGCTTTTTTTTTCTTGGGGGGTGGGGGCGGGGGGGTATGATTATGGGTATTTAGTATTGTTTGTTGTTTCTTGAAGGTTTGGTTTCATTGTCTTATTGTTACTATCCATATGATCATCGTTATTATCATGTTTATTTATATCATAATCATCTTTATCATCATTATCATTTTTATTATCATTGTTATTATTATTATCATCATCAGTATTACTATTATCATTAGCTAGTAATATTATTATCATTATAATGATTATTTTCATTATTATTTTGATTATCATCATTATTATTATAATAAGTAGTATTGTTATCATTATTGTCATTACTATTATCTTTATCAATATCATTATCATTATTATCATATCATTATCATTAACATCCTCAATATAATCCTCATCATCATTATCTTTATCATAACTCCCTTATCATTATCATTACCATCACCAATAACATAATCATCATCATAATTTAATTATCATTATTTCCTTTTCTTTTCTGATTTTTATTTTTTCTTATGCACGTATGTAAGTAAAAAAAAAAAAAAAAAAAAAAAAAAAAAAAAAAAAAAAAAAGAGAGAGAGAGAGAGAGAGAGAGAGAGAGAGAGAGAGAGAGAGAGAGAGAGAGAGAGAGAGAAATAAAGAATAAAAAATAAAACATAAAAAAAGTCATGCTGCCTTGAATACAGAGCTGTAACAAACCACACTGATACACTGAACCCTTTAGTGTTCCATAATGTATCTTTTGCATCAGTCACGCTTGCTATGATAAATAACATCAATAAATTCCCTTCGTGTCAAACTTTCTACAGCGTAAAGATAATCAAATCGATGTTGCTGTTAATGCATAAGGGATGTTATGATTACCTTTGATAGTGAGAATAGTGATGGTGATACTGATGATAATGATTATGGTGATGATTCTAATAACAACGAGGATAGTAGTGATGATAGTAGCGGTGATAATGACGATAATATCAATAGTAATGATCATGATAATGATAACAAAAAAAATGATGATAATGATGTTGATGATACCAGTGATAAAATAATGGTGATAACAATAATGATTATATTGATAATGATGTCATTAATGAAAATGATAATGATATTGGAAATCATAATAATGATAATGGTTGATTATTATTGTTATATTTAAAAAAAAACAATAATGCTAAAACTAATAATAATGATGATGATAATGATAATAGCAATTGTAGTAATGACGATAAAAATAATGATAATGATAATAATAATAACAATAATAATAAAAGAATTGATGATGATGATACTAATAGTAGTAATGATGATAATGAAAATGAGGGTGATAATATTGATAACAATAATAATAATTATTATAACCATGATATCATTGATGATACTGATGATAATGATAATGATCATAGTTATAATGAGGATAATGAGGATGATATTAATAAAAGTAATAATGATAATAATGACAATTATGATGATAATAATAATATAATAACAATAATGATAAGGATAGTTTTGATGATAATAGTAATAATGATAACAATAATGATGATGATAATAATAATAATAATGATGATAACAATGATGATAATAATAATAACAATAATGATTGTAATAATAACCAGAATAGTAACAATCATGATAACGATATAGTAAAAATGATGATGATAACAATGATCATAATCATGTTAATGATGTTGTTGATAACAATAATGATAATGATGATGAAAATAATAATAAAGATGATAAAATTAGTAGTGCTAATCATAAAAGTGATAACAATGATAATAATAATGATAATCACAATCATAATAATCATAATAGTAATAATAGTGGTAATAATGATGATAGTAATGATAATAATTATAATGATGATTATGGAAATAAAAATAATAATGATGATAATGACAATGTAATATGGACAATAATGGTAAAGATAATAAAGATGATGATGAAGATGATAATGATAGTGATAATGATGATAATAATAATAATGACAATGATGATGACAATGATAATAATAGTAATGATAATGATAAAATGACGATAATCACAATAGCATTAATAAGGATAACGATAATGATACTAACAATAACCTGACAAGAACAATGACGATAATAAAAATCACAATAACAACAA
>BOPN01001732.1:12500-15000 GCA_017312705.2 Penaeus japonicus | reverse complement strand
TATCTATCTATCTATCTATCTATCTATCTATCTATCTATCTATCTATCTATCTATCTCTATCTATCTATCTATCTATCTATCTATCTATCTCTATCTATCTCTGTTTTACTTATAACAACAATAATATACATAATGATGACATGTTTATTTCAGTGCAAACGATTGTACTAGAAAATACACGATATGAACTGTACCAAAAACTTCGATTATTCTCTAATGACGCGTTTCACTAATGTCATGGAGGAAAGTGACTTCGTATATACATTGAAGTGCAATAAGCAAGTTTTATTTTGAGAGTGATTTTCACTGTATGTACTGGAGGACTGTATGTACTTCAGAGTTTAATCCTGTAAAAAAAAATCATACGGTAGGTACATTGACAAAAGCAGGAAAAAACGAATATCAACTCTTTCTGCAAAATGATCTTTACAGCTGCCTTTATCATCTTTCTTATAATGCAAACAATATTCATATTACATATCACACGCACCGCATCCTTTTTTATCGTTCTGTCCAGAAGCATTCAACCACTGACATCCTTTTTTCTAAATCTTCCAAGCTTAGTCCTTCTTTTAGTCGAAAACAACACTCCAGTCTTCAGAGGAGTATTCCCTAACCCTCAAACACCAAAGCACGCAATCTTTACTCATTACCTGATATTACACTAAACAACATTACCTACCGAATCTATGAATTACAGAACGTTAAGCCGCTCGATGTGATGTATTATGTCGGACGGAGCTTCCCGAGAGGACGCACCAGTTCGAGCTTCCTATAACTATAAAATACGAAGCCCCGTAATCAGGAAATCATCCTCCGTCGGTACACGTCTAACCCTCCAATTACCGACACTCGAAAGGACACGCCACCCACACGTATACAGGACCCAATAACAAAGCATCGCCGTGTCCAAATAAATACAGTATCTCTCAGCCTTCGCGCATACAGCAGTCCAATGGTAGAAGAGTAACGCTGTATCTCCACACTACAAGACTAAAATAAAAAAGAGAGAGAAGGATTCTCCATCCAACAACAGAGTAAGAGTACTTCTTTTCATCATGTCACGGGAGCAAAACAACACGTACAGTACAACACACAGCACCTCCCGCTAACACCATAAGCCTCTCCTTCTTACCTCTTCGTCACCTGAGCCTTTAACCCTCTCCCTCTCCCTCCCCATCTCCCCCCATCTCCCCCATATCCACCCCTCTAGCTTCTCCAACCCCTCCCCCACCTTCCTTCGCCTTCTCTCCTCCACCCCCTCTCCCACCGTTCCTTTCCTCCCCTCCTCTATTCTCCTCCCTTTCCCCATTCCAATCGTCTTTCAGAACAGCCTCTCCCTATGGCAGATTACAGGTTACAGGATGGAGGCGGCCAGCTGTGATCTGGTGCCCATTAGTCCCTCTCCATTCGCTCGCTGTTGCCGAAGTAAAAATCGCAAAGGGGAACTTTGCCTTATGACACGTGTAGTTCCTTTTCATTGTTTATGCATCGTTATATGTTCACCTTATCTCAGAGAGTAAGATTGGAAGGACGCAAGGAGAGAGAGGGAGAGGGAGAGAGGGAGAGGGGGGGATGAGGGAGAGGGAGAGGGAGAGAGAAAAATGGGGAGATGAGGGAGAGGGAGAGGGAGAGCGACAGGGAGAGGTAGAAAGTGGCATATTTTTATATGATATAGTTCATTTATATAATAGTTTACATGCCCTACAAAAAAACAGTGTAAGAGAGAGAGAGCGAGGGAAAGAGAGAGAGATAGAGAGAAAGAAAGAGAGAGAGAGAGAGAGAGAGAGAGAGAGAGAGAGAGAGAGAGAGAGAGCGAGAGAGAGAGAGAGAGAGAGAGAATCTTGAACTGTCACTATAAACAAAGCAGAAGAATACCTTACGAAAGTGAAGTATGCTTAAACAATAGTTTCGTTCTGTAAGAAAACATGAAGAAAAGGACGAGACGCATTTTCTCTGGCCTCCGTTTCAGCGCACATAGATCATAATCGGCCTGATATACAACCTATGAGTACATAATCAGATATCAATATCCCTGATAATCACACAAGTAAATCACCTTTTACCATCTGATATCGGCCATGGATTACCCGCAACACCCATTGATTTACTGCGATTCTTTTACTAATAGGCGAAAAAAGGGCACCGCCACAATCTGATCTGCATCTGGCTTCATCCATTATCATCATCGCAATCAATATCTTATCGCGGGTAATGGCCAATAATCATAGAGGCAGCGACAGGCGGCCATTATTGGGATGCGCCTTTTATCATGATGTATTAATCCGAGGCTTGATCCCTTGCTCTCCACCGCCGGTTATCTTCAGGAGGCATTTTCCTAAATCAATCCGATGAATAGCTCCTTGCAGTAGGTACGAAGAGATTAATAGGGAAATGGTATCAATAGAGAAATTAGAGCCCTTCAGAGGCCAAGTAATTGGGGCTAATTTAGTGATTCCAGGTCTATATTTCAGCCGCTTCCTCACGTCAGTATTCCAT
>BOPN01001731.1:250997-263497 GCA_017312705.2 Penaeus japonicus | reverse complement strand
TGGCACCGATTAGGCCTAAGATATGGGTGTCAATGCACACATGAAGCGACATTGGGATCTGCTCACGGTTGATGCGCGCACACAGACTTGTAGTATTATGGCTGTAACGGCGCTAGCTCCAGAGCTACAGGGTTCTAAAGTCAGCTTAAACTTGCATTATATGATGGATTTATGGGAAAATATTGTTTGGGCTAGTCTGTGCTACCCGGAGGGCAGAGAAAACCTTTTCCCGGCCCTCTAATTTTTAGCTGGTGCAGCTAGTACTGTAGACTGCCCGCCTTGACGACCAGTTAGGTTGTTAGGCACCTGGTCGGCAATGGGTTAATGTGTAAAATAAAGAAAATCATAATAGACGTTTCATGCTCTTGGCACCAAGGGATCAATATTCAGAAATGGAAATCCAGCTGTTATTCATAACAATTATAAGTAACATCCTAGAAATAGAAATAGATTATAGTTGTTGTTTTTTTTTCTCTCTCTCTCTCTCCATATTCCCCAATTTTTTTTTTCTTTCTTTCTATTAGCTAGATAAGGATATACTTTTAGGTTAGAAGACTATTCTGAAGGAGTTTGATATTCCAGGTATGTTATTGGGGATAGTGTGGTGTACGGTCCCCCAGGGCAGTACCCTCGAAACTTAGGTCCAGTATCCCCCCATGGTCGCCCACCCACGCCCCCGTCCCCTCAACCTGTTTCGTCGAGAGATTACTCAAGATACTCGGCAACTAGCCCTCGAAGTGAGTAGTGGCAGTATCGTCCCTTGTTTTCCTATTTAGTGTCATTAAGTTATTTGAATGTCCATCATTTCTTACAAAATTTGAATCGAGACTACTTCAGCAAATTCATTATTGATGGTCCTCTCTCTCTTTCTCTCTCTCTCTCTCTCTCTCTCTCTCTCTCTCTATCTCTATCTCTATCTCTATCTCTATCTCTATCTCTATCTCTATCTCTATCTCTCTCTCTCTCTCTCTCTCTCTCTCTCTCTCTCTCTCTCTCTCTCTCTCTCTCTCTCTCTCTCTCTCCCTCTCTCTCCCTCTCTCTCCCTCTCTCTCCCCCTCTCTCCCCTCTCCCTCTCCCTTTCCCTCTCCCTCCCTCTCTCTCCCCCTCTCTCCCCTCTCCCTCTCCCTTTCCCTCTCCCTCCCTCTCTCTTGTTCTCGCTCTCTTACATAAGATAGTAAAACTTTCTAAGAGAAATGTTAAAGGATATCATAAATGAATGTTGTTAGAATTAAAAGATTTTTTTTTTGTGAGGCGATAAATTTTTATTGTTTGATATATTATTGTTATATATACTATTTCTAACTAATGTACTATGCTTAGGATATTGGTCAGGTGGAAGAAGGAGCCCACCATTGCCGTCAACTGGTCAGAGCCGCTACCGTTCCCTGTCGCCTCTTCCTAGCACAACCCCTCCACGTCGGCCGCCCTCACCGCCTGCAAGGAGGCCACCTTCGCCACATAGTCCTTATCTCTCCACACAGTGTAGGAGCAGAGAGAGAAGCTATGACCGCTCAAAAGACAGGTGCTTTGCACAGTATTATACTTCGTAAACTGATGTTTGCTGCTTTCTTGTAATTTTGATGTTAATAATTCATGTCTGTTGAAATTATCCTTTCTCTCTCTCTCTCTCTCTCTCTCTCTCTCTCTCTCTCTCTCTCTCTCTCTCTCTCTCTCTCTCTCTCTCTCTCTCTCTCTCTCTCTCTCTCTCTCTTTCTCTCAATCCTTCTTAATTTCATCTTAGTTTAACTTGCTTTTCCCCAGATATGAGAGTAAAGGAAGAATTTCCAGTACAGCAAGAAGTCCCATTAGAGAGAGCAGAGGTTTATCTGATAGAAGAGGAAGCGAAAGGAGCAGAGGAGGAGGAGGAGGAGGAGGAGGCGGCGGCGGTGGTGGCGGAGGAGGAGGAGGAGGAGAGAGAGAAAGGAGAAAAGAGCCTGAAAGAAGGGTTAGCTCAAGAGAGAGAACCCATGATTCTGATTCTGCAAAGCGAGGGAGAGCTGTGGAAAGGAACTCAGATTACAGAGGCAGCAGTGATGTCAGGAGTTGGACAAAGGATAACAATCACTCAGGAAGTAGTCAAAATCAGGAGAAAGACAGAGGTCGCAATGATAGGCGGTCACGCACTCCTCCAAGTCGTAGTACTCGCCAGGATCTATCAAAGGACAGAAGAAGAGAGAGCAGTAGAGAACGTGACAGAAGCAGACGGATAGAAGATAGGCTCGGGCCGTCACCAGCTAGCACAAGGAGAAGTCCGCTTTTAAGAACTAGAGTTTCACGAAGAGCAACTTCCCCAAGAGATAAAAAGAGGAGCAGGTAATTACAGTTAATCTTTAAGAGTGAGAAATACAATAATATAATATGCACATAATTGGTTTTTAAAATGTTGAATTATTGTTTATATATGATATCTTTTTCAGACGACCAGATGATTTAAGGCTCTGGATTGAATCTCGGAAGTCAGAGGGAAGTAAACGACCATTGTCTCCAAGTAGGTCACGCCTTTTAGCCAAGCGACCAGCAAGATCAAGTGAGAGGTCATCAGTGGTCAAGAGGTCTAGGCTGGGTGATCCCAAGAAACGCCTGGGAGGAGGAAAGGCCCGAAGGCGACCGCTACCCATTAAAAAAAATAGGATTCTAAAAAGTAAGTTATAATTTTTCCCTTCTTCATCTCTTATGTAATGGTAATTTGTGTGTGTGTGCGTGTGTGCATGCGTGCGTGTGTGAGCGTGCGGGCCTGCCTTACAAGGCCAGATGCAAAGGTTATAGCGATCGGGTATGTTGACCTAATTGGTGCAGCCATTGCAGTTGTATGGCAATCCCTCAAATCCCAAGTGCTCCCTCTTCTATTGGTGTTTTTCAGACTTCCACCCCCATTTGTCTACAGTGGATACAACTTCCCCTGTTTTCCAAGGTTGGGGGGGGAGGATTTGCTCTTTCAATTTAGGGTGTTGTGTGAATGGTATCTTGTATCCTTTAGTCTTCTTTGACTTTGATATCTTATCTACCTTTATTTTGTTGTTTTTTGCTCCTTCCATGTTTTGTTAACCCAATCGAGCCGGTTGACTTGCTATCAGGTTCAATGGTTTTTGGGTCAGACGCTGGCGACGAGATATTTGGTCAAGGCTGGCGCCGGGTGAGCAGGCTTATAGCGCTCGTTCACGGCTAGTGCGCCCGAGAATCCCGAGGCGTTAGACTTATGGCCTGACAGGCCCGTCGAGAGCTGGCAACCCCCTACTCCGGGCCTAAGTAATATTGCCTGGGTTGTGATACTGGATACTGTGACATGACATGTGCAGCACATGTGACACCTGGCATAAACAATTTTCGGGGACGTCACACTGGTGTAATGCCCCGTCATCACACACTTTTTGCCGTGTCACACCGGTGTGACACCCCGTCGTTATTGGGTTAACAGCTATTATGCAACACCTAATAGTTCATGCAGATACAATAACCAAGTTAAGCTATGCATGGTTATGTAAGAAGTCCTTCAGAGGCAATTCCAAAAATTGGGAATTGAAGTTGAGTAAATTACCATGACCAGAGGGGCCCCTATACCCAGCTTTGTTAAAGGGAAATTTAACAGATTATCCTGAATGCTGGGAGATCACACCTTCATTATACATGAGGAATCTGAAACATGGTATGCCTTCTCTGCAATATCTAAGGTCCTCACCAAAGATGCAAAAGAAGGGAATCTTCCATTAAATCCTTCACAAAACAAGGGTTTAGGCTGACTTTGGAGAGCTGTATCTCTGAAACTAGCCCTGTTCCAGTTATAATACTTCTCATCTCATGCGCTTTGATGCCTGTCTTTTAGGCCTAATTGCAGCCGTTGTGTATGTCATGTCACCTGTCTGTTATGAACTGATATTTGTTGTTAACCCACTCTGGACGGGTGGTACAGTATTGTACCGCTCATTCAAAAGCCCAGTGGCCGGGCGGAACAGTATTGTGCCAGTCATTCAATTGATTTAGGCCTAATAATTCAAACGCCCCGGCATTGTGACATTCAAGGCTAGAATTCCCCCGTCGTGGATGGGTTAATGACTACAAAATGACATCACCCAGTACTTTAAAAATGTAATTATAAATGATTTGTTTTATATATGGTGTAATTTGGGTGCATGACTGTATGAATGTATTTGGCACTTATCTGTCTTTATGCAAATTTTGTTCAGTTCTTGAGGTTTGTCAGGATCTCCTGTAGAATTATGTGTCTAAACAGTTTTCAACCTTGGTCAGTCAGGTGGATGATTTAATCCAATCAATCATTTCAAGAGTTATTGTCCTAGAACCAATACTTATTTTGTGCAAGAGCCCATGGAATGGATTAAAGGCTATCATACCTGACTGCTCTTTCCTTTCCTCAAACAGAAAAAGGACATTTTCTATCTGTCAGTTGAATTATTTCAATATTCATTTCAAATCCCTGTACTCTCTCTCTCACTTAATTATTTCTTAATTCTGCTTTCCCCTTCAGAATATAGAAGATTAACAGCAAAAAGAGGTCCACGCAGTGCTCCTGGAGGGAGCAAAACAGCCAACAGATCCAACAAGGACAGTAGTAGTAATCGGGCCGGAGATGGTGAGAACCATGACGAAGGTGATGAGGGTGAACCTGGCAATAGCAAACCTGGAAGCACAGCCACAATCCGCAGAGTCATCAAGAAACCCAAGAATGTAAGCCATGTTAATCGCCTAGCATTGAAGCCACGTGTTATTAGAAAGCCAGCACAGAAACTGCTCAGAGATCCAAAAGAAGCTGATAAGGACAAGGTATGTTTTAGTTTTTGAGGAGGTTATTTTAAGAAGATTTACTTTTCTATAGTCATGTAGTTGTTGCATGGAAATATCTTATGAAGTCAGCTAATAAATGTTTATGCATCATCAAGAAGAGATTGACTAGACCTAAATTAAATGAGTAAATTTAAAGATTCATTTTTTTTATAGAGTGTAAATTGAAGTTTGCTTAGGTAGATTAGGACTCGGTCACTAGAAAAAGGGAGTTGTAATTGGTAGAATAGTAGCCTACCATATCCTCTTTGAAATAGCTTACTTTTAAGTTATTGTTGTGTAGTAAGTCTCATATGGATGAGATAGTGGCTGCACAACCTGCATTTTCAGCGCATGATTGATATTTTTTCATTAGTCAAGGTGAGTGATCAAATGGAAAATTGAAATTGACAAGTTGAAAACTAGCTTGTCTCTAAATGCAAGTAATTAAATAATTTAATGGAAGACTTCATTATAACCAACATTAGAAAATTCATCAGATGTTCATGTCCAATTTGAAAATTAATTATGATATTGAACTCTGTATGTTTTTTCTTACTTTCTTCAGACCTTGGTACCTAGGTTAGGAAATAGGATTTTTAAAATCATAAATTTACTCTATAGTCTGATTTTTTTGTGATGTCATAGGGAAGATGTAATAAATTTGAAATTTGACCATTTCTCCTCTGAGTATTTATGTATGTTTATGCACTTCATGCATATATTGTACAGCAGTTTTCTCCATACTTTTGTTTACATAGCATAAATTCTTACAGGTTAGATATCTTATCCAACATTTTTAGTTTTCTCTCCTTAAGCAATGTATTGTTTTTTCTTTTATGTATTACCACATGAGGACAACATACACTCATCATTAGTTGTTGTTGTTGTTGTCCCCCTTTCCTTCCTTCTTTGCAAAGCACCCACAAGACATTTTTCTTTGCTTTAGCAGGATCCTCCAGCCTCGCAGTCTAGTAAAGATGGAGGGTCGCCACCAAAGGAAGAGAAGCCTTCGAATGCCTCCTCAGATTCTAATAGGAGACCTTCAAGAACATTTTGAGATACTTAAAGAGAATTTACTGGAGGATATTAGTGCAAAATTACTGTAATATACATCAGTAACTCCAGAATAATAAGGATTGTTTCATGTGTTTGAAAAATTGTGGCAATGCAAGTAATAGCTTGTAGTTAGAAGTGTTTTATAGATGAAAATATCTAAAGGAATCAATTATATATATTTTTTTCTTTTTTCATGTTATTTTATAACAGACATTTAGAACAAGGTTATTTTCTTTTGATTGAATTTTAAAAATTATTGTTGTTTCCTTACAATTGCTTTTGGAGTACTTTTATGAATAGATTATATTTGAAAATATTTTCTTTGGATAGTCCATTATAGGATGTTACATGCAGTTCCTTGCAACAAATAGAATTGAGATGTTAAAATGTAAAGAAAACTACAAGCTCTGCTAATGTTTTCTTAATGTGACACTTCAGTGCTGCAATCTGAAATGTAAAGATTGCCCTTTGTTAAGAGCAGTCATCTGTTGATGTAGATAGTAGCAAGTAAGTCTGGAGATGTTTATATTCTCAGAGTTATTAGAGTGTGCCTTTTGTCAATTTCCGACAAAACATGTTACTAGATTTTAAAATTTATTTTGCAATAATTTCTTTTGACATTGTTTGTCTTCAGTTTATATGCGTAATGTCTATGCATAGTGATTTCCTATACATGCCTGCCTTCTTGGACATGTAACCTGTTCTGTTTTCTTTTCTTTTGTTTCTCTCATGCAATATTAAAAATGTGAGTGTAGGTATTTATTTGATGATTTCAGAGTGCAGTTATCTAATTTCACTCCCCTCTCTTCAGAGGTTATGTTTACTGATTTTACTCAGACTAAGGATGTGCTTCTGTACCAATAAACAGTGATGAACCAATCTATAATGGCTGTTTTATAATCAAAATATGAAATAACCCTTATCTTTTGTTGTATTTTATAAAATGTGGTAGATGGTGTGATTCCTTGTACAAGAATTTGATTTTTTTCTATATTAACCCATTGCAGACGGAGATAAATTTGCTTGCCCAACCTCCAGCATAGGTTTTATTTTTAGAGAGAGACCGCTTCAAGCAATTTAATTTGAATCATCCCACTCTCTTTCAGTCATTCGTTGTAAAACTAGAGCAGTTTTTGTGTTTTATTTTTTTGTGTGTTTTATTGAGTTTAGAGACTTATATGTGCCATATAACAGGCTCTATCAGTGCTGCAGTTGACTAAAATTGTAGTATATTATCCATATTAGCTCATTATTTCCTTTATACTCAATGTGATAGAAGTATTGCTGTTTTATGGGAGGACAAAAGACAACTTTATTTTTTCGTATTTTTGTGCTGTCATGAACGAATACGAAACATATAACCCCCTACAATAAAGATAACAAGAAGAGGTAGAGAAGAGGAATGAAACCTGCTAGACTGTGAGTGCCACAATGAAAGGCATCCATATTGGCACAGGAGCACATTTTAGACACTGGGTATGGATTGAGTCACCTTCCTTTTCTCGTTCTGCCTGCACATCCTTCATCGGCGGTAGTTTTGAGCAAGGGTTCATCAACTTAGTGTGTGCCATCGCTCTATAGAGACAGTGCTTGCTAGAGACCGTGGATGGGTGCCATTCAAGGCTCTCTCTCCTGCTGGTGCTAGGAAAAAGTGGTGCCATCTAGGTTTTGGACGTTAAGCTAGCACGGTATTACGGTAATTATAGTAATTAGGACTGCAGTAGCCATCATCACTCATTCCTTTTTCATAGCACAATAAAATAGCATAGTATTCCAAAATCCCCGAACGCCATGTACGTCATGACGCCCGTCGTCAGGCCAAAGCTCCTACGTCATGTATGTCATGACACCCGTACGCAGTGGGTTAACCCATTGCAGATGGGGGATATATTCGCTTGCCCAGTCTGCAGGATGGGTTTTATTTCAGAGCGAGGCAGCTTGAAACATCATAATTTGAATCTTCCCACTCTTTCAGTCACTCATAAAACTAGAGCCAATTTTGTGTTTTATTTTTTGTGCGTTTTGTGTTTTGAGACTTATTTATATATGCCATATGACAGGCTCTATCAAGGCTACAGTTGACTAAAATTGTAATATATGATCCATATCAGCTCATTATTTTCTGTATACTTAGTATGATAGAAGTACTGCTGTCTTATGGGTTGGGTGGGCAAAAAGAAACTTAATTTTTTTGTATTTTTGGTCTGTCATGAACGAATACGAAACATGTAACCACCTACAATGAAGATAACATCATGAGGTAGGGAAGAGGAAGGAAACCTGTGCTTGTGACTGAGTGCCACAGTAAAAGGCATCCCTATTGGCACAGGGGCACATTTCAGACACTGGGTATGGTTTGAGTTACCTTCCTCTTCTCTGTCTGCCTGCACATCCTTCATCTGTGGTACATTAGAGCACGAGGTTATCAACTTTGTGTGTGCCATTGCTCTCTAAAGACACTGCTTGCTAGAGACCGTAGATGAGTGCCATTCAAGGCTCTCTCTCTTACTGGTGCTAGAAGAAAGTGGTGCCATCTAGGTTTTGGAAGTTAGGTTTACTCAATATTACAGTAATTATAGTAATTATGACTGCAATTGCCATCATCACTCCTTAATCATAACACAATAAAATAGCACAATGATCCAAAATCCCCGAATGTCATTTACGTCATGATACCCGTTGTCAGGTCAAAGCTCCTGTGTCATGTATGTCATGACACCCATCCGCAATGGGTTAAGGCATTACTCTTAAGTTCATGGTTCATTGCTAGCCCCCACTACACCATTAGATTTTCATGGCCAAGATGAGCCTAGATGAAGTTTCCATCCTCAGGGTTGCTGAGCAATATATTCCCTGGCAGTGTTACTAGATCGAGCAGGCCAATATGGGGCAAGCATGTTTTGGTTCCACGCGAGAGACTGGGTATGGGCATTTCCATGATTATATGCCATCATCATTGTGCATGCCCATTGCCTACCATCCATGAATGGAGCATAATTTAGTAACAATTTGCTTGTAGTCAGTCACTAAGTATAAAAATGACCATAGGAAGTCAATAGTTAAGCAAATCTTGTCATCTCAAAGATTTGTTTTTTTTTCACCTAATAATATAAAACAATTTTAAAAACTTGAAAAAAATAACTGATATACTAACACTTGTATTATGTGAACCATTAACTATCATAGGCTTTGTACACCTTTACAGGTCATTACTCTTCTAATATATATTAGGGTAAAATAATAAAAACATGCTTATTTGTTATATAATTCTGGTCATTTGAGCATATCCCATTGTATTTGGGCTTACAGTAGAAATGAAGGAAAAATTTGAACTTTTTCGTAGTTGTTGAAGAATCAACTATGCTGCAGCTTGATTTGTCTCACGAATTTCCTTGTCAGCCTTTTTAAGCGAGACCCAAAGATTCAGTTGCTTAGCACGGAGTTTAGACCAAATGACATGGTCGTTCAAAGCCAGCATGGTTGCAGCAGTTTGTGCAGCTCCCTCTGGATAAAGGACGGTTCCACAGCCCATACCTGGAAAGTGGGGGGGAATGTTTATTTTTAATGCTTTTTTTGTCATCTATATATTTATACTGAAATTATAATGAAAGAGATTTGTAAAATATTAAGAAAATGTGGAATATGGGCATAACATTGGTACAGAAATAGGTTAAGCTGTTTAGTGATTTTTTTTCCTTTGAAACAATGATGTAAGCAACTACATTATGATAATTTTAATGCATTTCACTTTCCAAACTACAAAAAGATATAAATCAATTTACCAATATAAACAAAATGTCAGGAAATGGGTTACAAAAACTACATGCATGTCAATAACGCATATTCTAGCGTTTAAGATCTACTCCCATATACTTGTATAGAAACTGTTTCTCACCGCCAGACTTCTTTGAGCTTATTAACTCTTTATATCTCATTTCCTCTCTATATATGATGTACTTGTTACCATTTCAGTTGTATGGGTACCTTTAACTACAAACGTTTTTAACCTTAACATCCTACTGAAAATGTGTTTGTAAAGCTTATGTTTCGTTATATTTTCTAGTTTATTTTACTGTAAGGGATCCAAAAGTCCTTGTTGCAAGTATACCTTCCTGCATAGGTTTTACGCACCTGAAGGGAGATTAAGGGATGACCATACATCTCTGGAGACTTCCTCTGGCTTTAAAGGTGGGCAGTTGATGACAGGTGCGCAGGTGTTGGCGCAAGTAACTGGACCCAGACCATTACTACGACCAGCCACAGCCACAAACACCAGTGGGATTCCAAGGCCTTCATACTGGAATTGATAATTTTAAGGTAATACCGAATATGGAGCTGTTATTTATTTAGACCATTGGGAAAACATGGTTAAATTCGTGTTCCACGTACCTGTGCAATGATGGCAAGGCTCTCCTCTGTGCCTTTGTGAGCAGAAGTTACACGGAGGTGGCAGGGGACACCCAGTTTCTTGCAGTGATCTCGAATCTTTTCACAGTGTGGAGCATCAGATTTCGAACCCATCAGCACGACAACCTGTTATGATTTAGTAAATGAAAAGTTAATGAGCGGTAATTGCAACATCACTATGTTGCACAATATGACACAAATGGCAGGAAAAAAGTTTTGGTCTTCAAACAAATGAACACTTGCTTACCAAGCCTCTTGGTTTTGGTATAAAAGCATCGAGCTTATCTGCAACCCACTGGAAGTTTCTCTTCACCTGATCAAGAGCTTCGTCAGTGACACTCTCAAGATTACGGTAAACCTGTAAGGGAATTGTCAGTCAGTAATGTGGCAAGCATAATGGAAAGGAATCCGATTGATTTTATTATTACATTGTTTGCAAGCATTAAGTGTTACCCAAAGTATGAAAATACATTACCTGCTTGTCCTTCATCAGCCTCTTGTCACCCGATGGCCAAAGTCTCCAGGAATCCGAGTCGATGGTGTCGGAGACAAGGATTTCTTCTGCAAGATATAAAAAATACATATGAATCCTAATTCCTCTTTTCTTACTAACAAAAAATAATACTAGAATATAAACTTGATAATATTCCTACATGAAGCAGGCGATTATTTTCAGAATTCCTAATATTCTTAACTAGAACTCAGGCACTTACTAGTCTCAGCGTCAATGCCAAACTCAATCTTCATATCAATAAGGGCACAGTCCAAGGCTGCCCAAGCCCGCTCTAGTACCTCAAAAACGGTAACAGTCATTTTCGCCATGATATCGTACTCATGCCGACCAATGGTCACGCCCCCGATTTCAAGCTTGGCATCGATGACCTGCTCCTCACTCCACTGAGGATCATGGTTGGCATCGTCCTTGAAAGAAAAATATCTATCAGTTAAATTCGTCATGATTAACGAACAACAGTATCTATTAAAACAACCAAGCATGTTGTATAAATCGTGAGCATTGTTTATACCTTGAAGAAAGTTTCCATCTTTGGCGGCGTGAACCGGTACCCTTCGGCAACCCCCGTGTGGCGGCGCAAGAAGGACCCGGTAGCAACCCTTCGAGTGACCCATTCGAGAGGAATCATGTGGCATTTGCGAGACAAATAGTTCTTCTCAGACAAGGTCCTCACCCATGAGGTCTTGATCCCTGTGGATTGGACAGTCATTGCGATATACAATCACCCAAAAGCAATGTTAAACAAATGGACTGTATGAAAAAAAAACGCATCTTACATTATGAATACGGTTATATTCTACATACACGAATATCAGTAAGGAATGCATTTAAAAATACATAACTAAAAGACGCTCAAAAAAAAAAAATATATATATATATACACGCGCATACAACGCACAGAATTCCACGCATGCGCACAGTTGCACACAATTTCATTCCCGCATACACGCACAAGCACACACCCTCCCCCAACACTCACCATATAGTGTGCATCCCTTTTTCCTTTTCATTTTTTATCGAGGCGAAGGCTCATTTGGCTGGTTGGCGATGACTGACTAAATGCAACAAGTCTGAATAGCATCATTATATTTCAAATAATTATCATCATCAATCTGTCCATTATCAAAATAATTAGCCTCACTAGCCTGCCAAGTGCACCCTCGCTCGATGTAGAAGCATATAACCTCTGGATATTTAACCTATAAATTAGGCAAATAATATATTGCATGGATCTGTCATCTTAGGGTTATCTTATATTTGGCGATAGATGTCTGCTTGCTTACATTTTGCCTGTATGTGACATGCTATATGTATGAGAAATGACACTTGATAGTTATAACAGACTTATCCGTATTGACTCAAAACGGAATCTTTTCTTCGTACCTGTACTATAAGTGGCAAAAGAGGAGACGACATTAATAACATACTCTAAGCACCAGACTCACCTGCCTCGTTCAAGAAGGTGAACACCTTGCCGTTGGTCGCATTGGAGATGGCAGCCTTCCCTTCAAGGTCATGTGCCCGGGCGCCATCCCCGGCCGTGATGCGGTCCTTATTCACCACAACCACGTGGGCGTTGTCTCCCTTCGCCTCGTAGACAATCTTGGTCTTGCCCTCGATTATCAGCGCTCCCTGGGCAACATCTAGGGGACGGAGGTCGGGTTTAATATGTGCTTTTGGTGTTTGGGGTTGTTGTTTGGTTGTCGAAGCAGGAACTTTATGTAAAGTGACTTAAAAGGTAGGT
>BOPN01001731.1:233497-243497 GCA_017312705.2 Penaeus japonicus | reverse complement strand
AATGACGGAATACCATCAGCAAACGTGGTTAAGCGGCGAGCCAGGCGCGATGTCGTGGGGCAGCGCGGACGCAGAAGGCGACGACGAAGAGCTGCGAGAGGCGTGCGGGGTGTTCGGCTGCGTGGTGGCCAGGAACACGCCCGAGGGAAGCGTCAACGCAGCGCAGGTCATATATTTAGGCCTGGTGGCTCTCCAGCACAGGTAAATGACGATGAACTTATTTTTTAATGGTAAATGTTGCGAATTCGCATCCATTGGCTGACGTTGACACACCTATATAGATTACAAATTAAAAAAATCTCCTTTTGCAAGGCACTATGGGTGACTCGGAAATTCTCTCCTACTCGTTTTATTTTATCAAGGGAATTTATTCACTCCTTACTAATTGAGTTTGAAAGCTGTCAAACCACAAACTACGGTTCACTTGTTTAGCCTCATGGATGGTGCATCATAGGGAAGCGCTACTAGTCACGCATGTATCGCAATGGCATTCCAGGGGCCAGGAGAGCGCTGGGATCGTCACCAGTGAGGGCCAGGGATGTAAACAGTTCCAATACCACAAGGGGGAGGGCCTCGTCGCGTCCATCTTTCGGGAGGAAAGTCTACAGAAACTGAAGGGTAAGTCTTTCATGATTTGCCGTTTATTTACACACCCACAGGCACACCCACACCTATGTGCACTCGTAAAGGCACACCCACACCCATAAGGGCATACGCATAGGCACCTATGTGCACTCGTAAAGGCACACCCACACCCATAAGGGCATACGCATAGGCACACCTACACCCATAAGGACATAAGTTTAGGAACACCTACGCCCATGCGCACACTCGTCCACGCCATCACACATGAATATAAACACACACGCACACGCACACGCACACGCACACGCACACGCACACGCACACGCACACACACACACACACACACACACACACACACACATATATATATCCACACGTACACACATCCACACGTGTGTGTGTGTGTGTGTGAATCAACAGTCACTATAGGAACGAAACGAAATGAAAGTTTTACTGCACATATATATTCATTACGTGTATGTGTAGGCCTATGAACGTGTTTGTAAAAAGAATCTTGGTTGTCGAGGAAACACCTTCAACGCCAATCTCATTCCCAGAATGAAAAAAAACATCTACCTCAACCATTTCAGGTCAGCTTGGCATCGGGCACACGAGATACGCCACCATGGGAGGTTGTGACCCCATCAACATCCAGCCCTTCATGGTCCACACCCGCCACGGCCCCTTCGCCACCGCGCACAACGGGGAACTCATAAATGGCGTCGCACTGAGGAAGACGGTAAGGGAAAATTGTCTATGGAATCGTCTTTGAGGGGTTTTGGTACTTACTTGGCTGTCTGACTGGTTTGGGTTTCGAATACTTGAGATTTTTTATTGCTTTGGATATAGCTGCTTCAACTCTCTCCGTTTTCTTTAATGTGTCCTCTTCTTTTCCCATAGCCAACTTTGCTCTCTTCCCTTTCATTCCCTCCTCATCTTTCATTGATGAAATTATACTATTGGATAGGGCATTTAAAACATGCCTTTTTTTACAGCTTCTACGAAATGGGTCATAAATTTAAGAATCAAACAGATCAGACACTACGAGTGGATTTTCCATCTCGGTCACCGTGTACCCTTTGACTTGGCCAGTTCCATCTTGCCCTTATTTACAATTTTAGGCTAAGGTACAATGTGGAATGTTTATCTAGATTTTGAGACTTAGAATGTGGGGCAACTGGTTTATGTGCCTGATGTACTCTATACCTTCCTGTTCTGTGACCGCATTCTCTGGAAAGCTAGTTTTGTTTTTAGAGAGTGCTCCTTATTACGTGAAGAGTAAGCATGGGAAACACTTGAAAGAATAACTGCCGTATAGAAATATTGAAAGGTATCACAGTGGGATAGTGGCTCAATTGTCCACATGATCGCTGCGTGACGACCATGACCGTTGACTACCTGACCGCCGCCGTGACTACCACATGAAGTATTTGTTCTTGATACTGGCCATGAACGTCATGAATGTGGATGAGGAACATTTCCCTCATTCTCATATCTCCGAACCCTGACATAATGACTTCAAGTCGTGCAGAACCGAAAGTGCTCTACTGTCTCTAAAGATAAGTTATTCCAAGTTGTCATTTCCAGGAGCAAGTTTGTTGCCAACTGGTTCTGCCGAAAGTCGAATCGATTAAACATCAAAGGAATTTACACAAAGAAGTATCGCTTTAATTTCTCTACATCTGTTTTGATGCTGAGAGGAGAAACCGGTTTGTGGAATGCTGTAAATCTTCTCTTCCTTATAGGTCTCTTCCGCGTGTGGAAGTAGTTCTAGAAGGAAATGAGTAGCTGAGTGCGTTCAAGGAGCAAAGTTTGAAATGATTTGTTCCATCCTTACCAAGGCCCTTTTATAAAATAATCGAAATACGCATAAAGTTCGTTACAGGTTAACAGTTCTGACTAGAAATGCCTGTGATCGTGAACTGGTGTATTTTCCATACAAGTACTGGGATTTACCATGCCCCTTGTCTTATAAGCAGGGTGTAAATGCAGTTCATTTGCCTCGCGTACTCTATTTTCCGAAAAAAATAATAGAGAAAAAGAAAAGGGTAAACCGTCGAAATACTATAGTTGATCAAGGTTATCGTTCTTTAAACTTTTGTATTTCATAAAAAAAATGTATATATATATATATCTATGTATATATATATGTATATTTATATATATAAACACACACACACACACACACACACACACACACACACACACACACACGCAGATTGTGTGTATGTAAGTATGAATGTACGTATTTATTTATGTACGTACGTATGTGTGTATGTATTTATGTATGCATGTATGCAAGCATGTATTCCAAGGGCATAGCGTTGCGCTTTGTTAGTTACAGTAAAATCAAACTTCATATATGTTTGTACACCTGATCAAATTAATCGGGACCCCTATTATCAAAATGGCGAACGTTTTCTCTTCGGAAATATCGGTCTGTCCTCTTCTTCATTAGATCATAGCATATATTGCACAGCAGCGGCAGTATAGGCCTAGATGAGTCACTATCAAGGTAGATACTCGAACGCCTTTCATGGGGGACTCGCGCAGTTATGCAATGCTGCCTGAAGTGAGTGACCTTCAGAGGGGCGTGGCTTGGCGGACGTCCATTGGGGCTGGGGTTTAAAGATTGTGTTTAGTTGATTGCAGATATGGTTTGATGCTGATTTTGGCCTTATTGCCGTTGTATTATTTATGAATTTTTGAAAATTTCGAGAAGACATTATTTTTTTTTTCCCCACTGTCTCGAGAATTAGTTAACAGTAATTTTAACCAGACTCAAGGTAGATAAGACAATTGCACCTTATTAAGGGAAATTAATATCTGCTTACTTTTTCCATTTAAGGGCACTTTTGGACACACTTAAAATCATTATCTTTAACGACCGCTATGGAAGTAGATATTTTTGAAGGCGACATCTGTACTCGACAGCCTCATCAATTCATTAAGTGTAATATTAGAAAATGCATCAAACGGAATAAAGTTTAATCAGATGATACAAATCTAAGCAGTATTTTGGTAATGTAGCACGAGAAATAACTATGAAAGTTCCTGAAACATTCTACGAGCTAAAAACCATGCTACGCCCAAAAAGTTAATCACATCGAATAACTCCTACATCTATTCCCATGAATTTATAACTCTTATGTACTCGCCACTCACGCTTGTCATTCGCACCTCTTCCCTCATATCTTCCAAATGCCCAGGTCCTTGAACGCGGCGTGGGGCTTTCAACGCGCTCCGACTCCGAGCTGATAACGCAGATGCTCTCCCTAACACCGCCTCGTGGGGAGAAGGACGGCCCGGATTGGGGAGCTCGGATCAGACACCTGATGGAAGCCACGCCCACGGCTTACTCCCTCGCTCTTATGCACGGGGATAAAGTCTACGGTGTGAGGGATCCCTTTGGCAATAGGCCGCTGTGCATCGGCCGCCTCGTCAGTCTCGCTGAGAGGAAGGGGGATACTGGTAAAACAAAATAATGTTTTTTTTTTAAGAATGCATTTTCTATTTTTAAGATCGACTTTCGCTCATAATTAGTGTGTTTTGTCTTCTAGAATTTCAAGTGATTGTACATAAATGTTAAATACATCATTAAATACGCTTTATATTTTTTATACAAAACAACTTGTAATTGTTTTTGACAGACATGGCAGCATCTGAAACAGACCTAGGATGGGTTCTAAGCTCAGAGTCTTGTGCATTCCAGTCAATTGGCGCTACTCTTATACGCGAAGTATGTATGCAAAAATTAATACTATATTTGTTATATTAAGGAGCATATAAATCAATAAAATACAAGTTATGTACTTCAGATATTTAATAGTTAATATATTCTCCTTATTTTTCACCGCATTTTCTCGTGTGTTTTACCCTTCTTACCCCCAATATGGTTAGCCAAGCCTTTCTCAGATTTTGCCCATACATATTCACAGGTATTTCCGGGGGAAATAATAGAATTAAGTCCTGATGGCATTAGATCCCTGGACATCGTGCCGCGTCCGAAACCCGCAAAGCCAATCAAGGTGGGTTACGAGCAGCCGGCAATTCCTCACATGCTGCAGATTCCTCCTCCCGCCTTCTGCATCTTTGAATATGTCTACTTCTCACGCGCAGATACTCTATATGAAGGTAAGTCGAATTCCTATCGTCTTTTAGTTATATAGGCTACTTAATATCACCAATTTTTTTTTCTCTCTTCCCCCTCACCCTCTCCCATTTTCTCCCTCTCTCCCAGTGCTTGTATCAGAACATTCCTTATCTTCCGTTCCTAACTGTAGCATGAACTTTACTTGACTTTCCTCAGGGCAGCAAGTATACAGCGTGCGCCAACGCTGTGGTCGCCAGCTTGCAATCGAGACTTCCGTTGACGCTGACATTATTTCCACTGTCCCAGAATCCGCTACTCCTGCTGCCATGGGATACGCTCTACAGGCAAGTCAATTTACTCTGATTATTTACTAGATATTCTCTATGATACTTTAATCAGTACATCCATATAGTGTTTTACTATGTGAATGTTTGTGTTGGATTTGTAGCTGGTAAAAAATACGTTGGATATGGAGCTTATATTATTTTATAAAACCTTTGCCTAAAATATGTCTATTTGATCATGATTTTATATAATAACAATCATTTCACCTTTTCAATACTTAAAGCTATTTCCGTCTAGGGAAAAAAAAAATCCGGGCATTGCTAATCATCCTTAAATTCCTTCAGTCTGGCATCCCCTATGTGGAGGTGCTGTGCAGAAATCGCTACGTGGGTCGCAGCTTCATCCAGCCCGACACCCGTTCCAGGCAACTTGCTGTCGCCAAAAAGTTCGGAGCCATCGCCGCTAACTTGGAAGGCCGAAGAGTAGTGCTGGTTGACGACTCCATTGTTAGAGGCACGACGATTGGCCCTTTGGTTCGACTTCTTAAACAATATGGCGCTAAGGAGGTATGATACATGGGGTTGGAGTTGATGTTTGTTTTCATTTGTTAAAGCTAGGATTACATTTTGAGATATAAATGTATTCTTGATTTCATGGTTTACAAAAATTACTTTCTTTTTTAACGAGTTTTCCAAATTTTGAAAGTTTTAGACTTGAAAGCGAATCGATACCCACAGAAAAGTATCATGACAGAGTTTGAGTTAGTGCAATACATTTTTAGATAATACAAAAGATAAACATGCATAATTAGTGTTCGTATTTACTAAACTGTGTGAAGATTTAATTTTTTTTAATGGTTCGCTTTCTCATGATTGTCGAGCTGAAGTCATAGGTCAAGTTTTAGTGTCATAACGTCAGATTACCCATCTTTGCAATTGATACAAGGGCCCTTATTATATTAGACATATGTATTGGAGAAACAACAAAAATAGATAGCCGTCTCTTGCTTTTAAAAATATTTATTAAGGAAAGTTGTGCTTCAGGTCAATTTAGGTTAAAATGATCTTTGTTCAATCTCTAGGTTCACATCCGCATTGCATCGCCGCCCATTCAACACCCCTGCTACATGGGCATCAACATTCCAACCAAAGGGGAACTTATTGCCAACACGAAAGCACCCGAAGAGCTAGCTGGTTTTATAGGTATGTTCAGATTATATTATCACCTTTATTTTTTATAAATTTCTAATGAGAAACTTAATATTACTCACTAATTTAAGATTTAGTTGTGTTTTACGAATTCTGTTGTTTGATGTGTTATGTTAACACGGTTTTCAAACGTTCTGAACCCATGGCCCACATTTGGCATACCCAAATACTTGTAGGCCACTGTCCTTTGGAGTTTTGATGATAGTTGAGAATCCCTTATAATTTCATTAAGTTTTTAGTTATATTTTTTAATGAATGAAATTCAGCCTTAGATTGTATTTACTGCAAATAAATCCTGTGCATTGTAATCAAAACTCAAATTAAGCTTTTACAATTAAAAGATAAAACCTAGATAACACTGCATCTGTGTCTCTGGTTAAAACTCGCACTCGACCACAGAGTTTGTGGTCTTGGAAACTGCTATTGTAAATATATATATATTTGTTCAACGATACAGTATTCAATTAATTTATTACTTGATACGTCTATGGCGAGGAGTGGGCCTTATCAGATGTAGCGTTACAGAGAAGCAATTTTTTTTGGCATCACAATGCTACAGATTATAATTCATGAGATCTTTTTAATCAGTTGTAAGTTTTGTTACCTCCTCTAACGCGCATCTCCTTTTCAGGTGCCGACAGTCTGGCATATCTGAGCATCGAAGGGCTTGTGAAAGCGGTTAGTGCAGGAGCCCCAAAGGACAAGGATATGTCAGGATACTGCACAGCCTGTTTGGATGGAAATTATCCTGTGCATCTTGAGTGGTGATCTTATTTTTAAAATTATCATTGTGTCATAAGATTGTGCCATATTAGTAGATACTTGTAAACAGATAAGAGGTTCTGATATTGAGAAAGATGTGACTGTATGTGGAATAAGCATATTACTTGTATTTATGTACACTATTATTTGATCTGTTTAATCATTGGCAAAATAACTTATAAAAAAAAAACTTTAACAAATTGCCTTTGCTTTTATCTAAAAGCTCTTTCAATATTGTTTTTAATGGTTAGGTAACCCAATTTCTTTTTTAATGGTATTTGTACAAGATATGCCTGTTGTATAGTACTTAAATTTTAAAGCTAGGATATTTTAACTCGAATATTCATGTGCACGATTGGGCAATATATTGGAATTTGCTGTCTTGAGAATTGTGCTAAGTTAATGATAAATGTTTCTATGGATGCGAAAATCTATTTGTTTGGTACAAAGTCTGCCCAGTTGTTTTTTTATAAATTTTATAAAATAAACGATGATATATGTTGCTAATGTTTCTTTGTCTCAGATATACCAAATCGATTTCAAGTGACTAATCAATTATGCAATACAAATTACCCATTTCATAATGCCCTTTTAGTATTAAGAATAAAGGAAATATGAAATTTCGTTTTTATATCATACTAGAATATTATGAATGTACGTATGAATGTTATTGCCCACTAATAGCTCCTTATTTGATGTTGAGGAAAACTTATTTCCCTCTATAAATGGAGTGATTCTTTTTGTGGGTATCAGTTGCAGTTTTATGATTGGTTATTTTTAAAACATTAACGTTTTTACGCAAACGGTCATAACATACAGTACTCCCGAAGAGTCAAAAGAAATCCACATACTGTCTAAGATATTAGATTAAGCTTGGAATTTTGCCTTACTGGGTTATGTCCCTCTTTGAAGTTAAGAGTAAGTATTTAACTCTTGCAATGTGCTTTAGAATACCTAGCGGGTGAAGAAACTTGAAGAAATGTGAAACTATGTATAAACTTATGAGCGAAACGTAACTCCTTACACTGGAACGTGTACGCACAGATAAAATTAAATAGTCACAATAGGGAACGAATTACAAGTGACGTTTCAAAATAAAAGTTGGCCATAGGACGAAATATGTATTAAAATTAATCCAGTTTGATTTCTACTTTATCCGACGAGGAACTTTTTTTCAAATTCGAAACGACGTGGCTTATATCCAACTAGCCCTCTGACGTCCAACAGACGTCAACTGCCGACGTTTGGCGCCGTCCGTGGGCCAACTATTATGCTCATCCGTCCGACGTCGGCCAGGCGATGGACCCAAGTTGCTAGCCGTCTAGTACGATGTTTCCTATCGTGCACCAGACGATAGGAAACTATGATACATGCTATGATAGATTTTATTTTACGATAACTTTTCTGACCAGATATTGATGGTGGAATAGATAGATGTTTGAAAAACGCACACAGCATCAAATTGCCCATTCATTTAGAGCTCGGACAGACCATGTGGTTAGTTTTCAAGGTGTCCGACAGATAGCACACCATTACGACCTTACTGCCCTGCACTGCTAAAAATGTTTGCTGTATTCGTTTAACATCTGAAGCTATTTTACCATCCAAAAATGACCAGAAAAGTTTTAGTGCATGATAGTAAATACCGTACTAGACGGTTAGCAAGAAGTATAAAAGTAAAACTATCCTGTGCAAAGACAAAACAAAAAACGGATATGGCAAGACAAAAGCGATCGCCACTGATCATTTCTAAAAAAAAAAAAAAAGGTACAAAATAAGCCAACTATATTTTCTAGCTGCCTACAGCCTACAAAAGGTCTGCTTCTGAGACAAGCATTACAAATTGAAACTGAATGATATAAATATCACTTTCTATCGTCAACCAAGCTGAAACTTTTTCTTTAATCACCCTAAAGCTCACACGTAGAAGCATACCCTTATGATAGTTAAAGGAAACATGTGGAAGCAGTTGCTAAAGGCCTTAGAAACAAAATACCTAACAAAATATTTTATGGCATAACTCCAAAAGCAGAAAATAAGTTCTATTGCAAAAGACAATTCTCCTCCACGCTACACTGTGGGTTACGATTGCATGACTATGCTGATAAAGATATATCGTGCTTATTTACATTTCCCCGAATCATTTCGATATTGTTTAAGTGTATACAGATTCTTAACCACATACTTCAGTGTACCTCAATTTAAGGGCACACCTCGCACTGGAAAATATTGCATAAAAAGTGGCCATTGAAACCAAGATATACTTTTTTGTATACGTATGTAATGTTGAATACAAGGTTCTTTTTTCTAATCGCCACTAGGGTTAAATAAACAATAATTGTAACAGGATTCTTTTTATTCAAAATAAACTTAAAAGTATCAACATAAAATAAGGAAACAGGGGCAGGGACCAAAACTCCGACTCAAACAAACTCACAGAACAAATACACGAACACGAAATGGGGAATTACCGAACAAATACACGAACACGGAATGGGGAATTGCCAAACAAATACACGAACACGGAATGGGGAATTGCCAAACAAATACACGAACACGGAATGGGGAATTACCGAACAAATACACGAACACGGAATGGGGAATTACCGAACAAATACACGAACACGGAATGGGGAATTACCGAACAAATACACGAACACGGAATGGGGAATTACCGAACAAATACACGAAAACGGGGTCTTTAAACAAACAAACAAACAAACACACAAACACACAAGGGGATGACATAAGATAAATTTTCCGAATAACACCGCGTTACTAAATACCATAATAGTGGTATCGATGGATTCCTCTCACTCTGTATTATTCATATATAGTTGACTTTACTCACGAATCCGCCCCTATGCCCCACAATCTGGGTCCCGATAGTAGGGGAGGGCATGAAGTAAATCAGGGAAATTGCAGAGTAAAATATGAATTCAGGGCATATTTCGTAGGCCAAATGACCTACATAACTTTGCCTAGTTTTGAAGTTAGCCCTAGCCCAAGGAGGGGTCCCCCCCATTATCCGCCCTTTTTTAAGGCACCTCGTGCTACTTCGGGGCAT